>WURS02059104.1:0-10728 GCA_011762765.2 Rhinocypha anisoptera | reverse complement strand
TGAATGTATGGTGGTGGCTCACCCCCTGCCACACGCCCTTGTGGCGGCTTGCAGGGTATTATGTAGATGTAGATATGTACCATAGAAATATATGAGCCACACTTGGTTTTCTGAAGATGGTGTAGTACACCGAAACTCGAATCTAATAAATATTTTATTCCGTGGTTGCTTTCTTTTTTCAAAATGAATATGAAATAAATCATTAAAATTAAGATCTTCGGTAATTTGTAGTGTAAGATATGCGTTAAATAAATGAAATATCGTGTAAAAATTAGGTTGCAGTTAAATAATAGACGTACAATAATCTAGCAGAATCGCTGTAAATAAATATTTACGGATGCACTCTTCACATATTGGGGGTCAAAACAAACTATGGTGAGCAAAATATCGTAAATGATAAAAAAAAATTAATCGCACAAATATTCAAATGAGCTTCCGATGCAAGTATTTAACCTCAGTGATAATTATGCCCCCGTTGCGAATACGAAATACCCCCAGAGGTACTCTACTTCCTTTTTTTAATTGTTCAAAGAGAGGTCTTTTGGAAACTCCGAAGATTAATTCAGTATCAAGGAGACATACACGTTGCTCTTGATAATTAAAAAAAATATCTAATGATGATGTGCAGATATAAGATCGTGACGCTGGAGACAAACAACAATAAAGGCAATGGTGAGACAGTCGAGAGTGAGAGAATTTTTTTTCCCCCCGGGAGGAACAAGAGCGGGGAGAAGCACCAAGTGCACTGGGGATACGTAATGGAGATTCGGGCTTCCCTGGTAGCCAGACGCCGGGTATCAGCGATCTAAACTGCTCCTGCGAGAGAGCGTCGGATGAAGGGAGGGCGTTCGGGGAAGCAGGGCGCGGCAGGGCGGAGAGAGAGAGAGAGTCGTGGAAATTGCGGAGCAGGCGAGGGAGTGGGAGGAAATGGAGGGAGGGTGGAGGTAGGAGGCGAATCTCCTGGCCCACCCGAGGAGGAGTGCAAGGCGGAGAGAAGAGTTGGCCGCGCGGTGAGATGGGAGAGGCGAATGAGGAGAGCGGGAGAATCTGTGTCGGGGAAAGGTTGAAGGGCTCGCTGGAAGGAAACAGAAGTTCTGGGGTGAGTGGGTCGTGTGAGATAAGGTTCCCAGAGATGAGGCCAGAGAGATTGCCGGGGCGGCGGGCGGAAATCTGGGGAGGGAGGAATTGGGGTAGGACTAAGGGGTGGGGGTGGGGATACGATGAACGTGGGTTCTGTGGAGGCATAGACCCACTAGGTTTTAGTGAGTAGGAATAGACGGGAGAAGGAGGATGATGGGTGGGGATTTTCGAGGGAGTGGTGACGTGGCGTCGAAGGGTGAATCATAGGAAAATAAAAAGGGGGGGGGGGCAGGGAGGCGAGAGCAGGGAGAAGTGGGGTGTAAAGCGAGGAATTTCCCAAGAGTTTTAATTACCACGGGAAAGAAAGCGGTGGGAGGGGGGGGGGGGGAAGGCGTTCGGTCCCTCCAGATTTTCCCTGGCGGTGGCGCTTTGGAAGTTTCTATTTCGTCCTCTGCCGTTTATTCCCACAATACACGGAGCAGGCCGTCACGAAAGGAGGGGGCGAGAGGACGTCTGGGGACGGGCTATCCTTCTGGGTACGTCGACGTGAGTGTTTCACGAGGGGGGGGGGACACTTCAAATGGTCCAGTGCTCGTGGGAGATTTGACGTTGTCGGAGTTGGCACCACAGGGCTTCCGTCGAAAGTGCACGTCCAAAGGGAAAGGGAGACCCACTCCAAAACAATAACCGCGGGGCACGAAAGATACTTTAGGAACTTTCTCGCAATTTTAATGACTCTCCCTCTATATTTCGAGTTATCAAATTAGCCTACGGAATGACGCACTCAATCTAAATTTGTTCGACTTCTACATTACTCAAATAATTTTTGCCCACGTTAAATAAGAATGCTTGATGAGATTCTATTTCAATTAAATACCACGAGAATCATCCACAATAAAGCTCGGCTTCAATCGGGAGATTGTGTTACAACTCGAGGAAATTATGAACGGAAAACGCTAAGTTCGAAACTCAAAGCCGCTGTTTGATAACGAGGTGATAACCGGTATCCTGATGTTATCCACAAATTTATTCCATTTCTCGGACGTGTTGGCAACATTTTCCTCGCAGGTCATAAATATGTTTTATAACGGAACCACGGAAGCCTTAGAGGAAGATAAGTGGAAATTAATCACGAAGAGCAAAATGAAAACGGGCTCTGACATGTATATTTTAAACGCAAGGATGTCAATTTCGATACACATTAAAGATTTATAGTCCAGAAACCATGCATTAAAATAAATTAGAAGTGGAGTAATCTACATATGTTGCTGAAATTGCACATACTGTGCATAAGCCGTAGCCAGCGATTTTCTAAAATAGAATTACCATATACTATCACTTTTTCCTGATAAATTTCAGAAAGGTTAATAAATATTTGGCTGAACGGATTCCTCTAACTAGCAAAGATAAACTCTGGTCATGAATTCAATATATAGCATTATTGCATCAGTTGATAGCAAATAAGGTAAAATATTTCTTAGTATAATTTAGAGGCTTATTTTTAATTCACATATAAAAGTTTTTTTTTTAAATCTGACAACTCAAAATTTAGTAAATTGTGGCAGTGAATTTAAGGAGTTTTAATTTCCAGTTTCTGGTTAGATTAACCTCGAAAACCAATAAGCAACCTTTCCTAGAGGTATCGGATGACTGCCTTAAGAGGTGGGACATCACTTATGGAATATCAGTTGAGTTGTAATTGGAGTAATGGCCTGGGTTTATTCACTGAGAGCCTATTAAGGAACAACCAGAAGAGAGTCAGGTTGAGATACTTTTGTTTTAATACTCTCTTTAACAGGCTTACTTTAAATACTCTAATTTTAAATATCTGCAAAACTTTGTTGACCTATTTCCGTACACCAAGCTTAACTCACAACTCTTACTTAGCACCTACTGACTATAAAGTTGTTAGCCTAGATTTTACGAAAGGGCAAAGCTCAGTTAAGTAGTGATATTAATTTGGACAAGTTAAGGTCAAAGAAAATAAGGGGGTCACGAAGGTTCTGTTAAACTATTTTCGTATTTTAAATGATTGGAGTAAACGCGACCTAATTAAAAAGATATTCCGGGCGCCTATTCAGGAGCCTTTAACTAAACTGAGAGTGTATAATTTTGAAAGCCAGGTGGCTGAAGATGAGAGATGTCTCAAAGTCAAGAAGTGAAAGGAGTAGATGAAACAGGCTTCATAACAAAAAAAGGGCGACTCGAAAAAGATCGTGGGTTTGAGGCGTGAATCTCAGGCACACAAACATAAATGCATGACGACTGGCAAAACAGAAAAAACGACGGCCCCCCTTTCTTACTCTTCCCTAGGACACGCGTCGCAATAGGTAAACATTTTAGAAATTGCACACATTTTCACGCTCAAACGTCGTAACGCACGCTGGGACGGCCTTCCTCTGTCCGTTCCTGCTCTGACGTCAGACGAGCAATTAATCTGTCGAATATCCGCCACCGCCCTTTCCCTTCAAAGAATCCATCGCGACTTCTCTAGTTCCTTATATGCTCTAAGAGCTCTCTCGCGAATAAATAAAAGGACAAGGAAATGCTGTTCGTGTCCGTTTGCGCCCAAGCGAGCGTACGTATGAGTGCGAGCGTGCGCGATCTCCAGTATGCTGTGTTCATTTCTGACCTTTGACGCGCCGTTTTAATTAATTGGCTGAATAATCCGCTTTGAGTGATTTCGACGGAGAGTTGTGACGGATTCCGCATAAAGTATGATGATGGGTGGACGCCGGGGAGGGGACAGGTGCCTGGCGAGGCTTCATCGTTGCGTGCGTGCTTCTTCGTTATACTCGCTTCGCTGTGATAGATTTAACACTTTCAGTGCCACGGGCCAATATATCGGCTTTTGCTTCTCGGGCGAGAAGTGCCAAGGGCCGATGTATCGGCGGTGGTATGAACAAATTTAAATGATCGTGGTAAATAAGTATAATTTTTAAACATAGTAATTGTATCACTACTAGATCGCCGATTGTCTGAATAATTAACACAAACAAGTGACTATCTTTAAACAAACCGTGAGGTTTCAAGGTGAATTATTTGAATTTTTTCTATATTGGAGAAGAAAACCTATGCGACTTTCACTCAATGGAAGATTTATTCACGACCCTGGTTTCAGCATTGCCATTACCCTGACCCCTGATAATGACATTCAATGCCATGATCAGGGGTCTGTTTTCACTTCTGATGATGGCTTAAAATGTTGAAATCGTGAACAAATCTCTTATCAAGTGAAATCCACCTAAGTGTTCTTCTCTTCCAATAAGCGAATATCTAAAAAAATAACACTGGTTTTTACGTACGTATTTTTTTTTTTGTTAACAATAACAATTTCTTGAAAACCCTGTGGGACATTTCAGCGTACACTTCAAAATTTTGTGGCGTATGAGAAAAAAGATTATTTATTGCTAAAAATTTTACAATATGTCCACAAATAAAAGACAAGAAACAATCACGACCCGGGTTTCGACGTTAGTAGCGTCATCATCAGGTCCAGATGATGACCTGTTGATGACGTTAATAACGTAGAAAATCAGGGTTGCGATTGTCTATTGTCTTTTATTTGTGGACGAATTGTAAATTTTTAGCAATGAAAATGATTTCGTTCGACAGGATTGAAACTCATGGTGTCTCATCCAAATATCTTATTCTAATTATTCATGAGTTATATTCCGTTTTCATTCCATGAAATTCATAGTCTCATTTATGGGTTATGATTAGAAAAAAATTACGTCTTCATTTTTATGGGAGAGGAATCTTTGACTGCTACACCAAAAAATGAAACCAATAGAGCTTATATGAGCTAGAATAACAAGGAATTTTTAATGTTATGAATCACAATTCAATGCGTAGTATGAAGTGGCTCATACTAAAGCGGTGTTCTGTAAGTTTGAGAGATGATCGAAACCACTGTTTGAGATTTTTGTTGAGTAATACTGTGCAGCCATGCTAACGTAACTCAAAATCGCTATTCCAGTGGGAATATAAGAAACGGTTATCCAATGACTTGCAACAGAGCGCGTTCAAATCCCGGGAAATAAGTTGCCGGAGGTTTATGAAAGAAGGATGGGCACGCGGCGTTACACTAAGGTCACAAAAGGTGAGGTCATATAAGTGGCACAATATGGTATCGCCGAGAAAGTCTCGAAATAAACTCGGCTGTCCGGGATGCCCTTCCGCTTTCGAGTGTCTCCGTGGGGGAGAGGGAGCTGAGAGCAGGCGGGTAGAGACGGCGCGGGAGAAAGGTGACGCGGATGTCGAGGGGTCGAGAGCGGGAGGAAAGGGGTGACTCCAGTGGGTTATGGCAAGAGACCTCAGAGGATTAGGAACTGGGCAAAAAAACCGTAATTAAGATACTAGGCGCGGAGACGTAGCGTGGGCCACAGAGAGGGGGAAATGGGGTTTCATTCGTTAACCGTGATGCATTCTATCCTCAATTGTGAACTCAACTTTAGGGCTGAAGTCTTTGGTTTGGTTTTTTTCTTGATCAAGGTGGTGAAGGGTCAATGAACCATCATTCGCTGTGCAGACATTAACTATTTGGTGACTAGAAATGCTATTTACTGAAAATATAAATTCTGATAAAAAAAATGGAATACAGCTGGTTTGAATCTTATCAAATGGTAGTAGTAGTATTTTAGTTTATTGGGCGCTTCGATGGTCATTTCGCACCTCTTCAAGTCATAGAAAATAATCATCTAGACGAACACAACAACCATGGATGAATTCTTCTCGGGATTTCCACCGGGTTAAGTGTTCTGCCACCAGGCAGACAACTTAGGCGGCAGAACTCTTAACCAGGTGGAAATCCCGAGAAGAATTCATCAATAGTATACGCCGGGAGAGCATCAGATCAAATCAAAACAACCATGCCCCGAGCGGGACTCTAACCTGCGACCATTGGGTAACGAAAAAGAATCCATCGCGCCGCCTCTAGCTCCTAACGCCATATGCTCGAAGATTGTGAAAAAATAACTAGATTAGATGTACACTAATTATTCTTCACTAATAGATGCAAATTGACCATTTCCGTCGATGGGCCCAATAAACAAAAATACTACTACAAAATCGATAATAATAATGTCGCCTTTCTCAGGCGAAAATAGGAACACATGTTTCTCTTTTACATTTACCTTGTTTTTTGCCAAATTTGAGTTAAAAATACCCGTTCCCGGAGCGAAACTCAAACCCATTCCGGGCATGGTTTTCAACCTGATAATAGAGAAGGGCAGTTTAAACGAATGAATAAATTCAACCAAAGCGATTTAGAATCGTATTGTGAGAATCGATTCACTTAAAAACTTGGAAACTGTAAATAAATTGAAAGCGAATTATGTGACTCGTTTTGAATCGGGATCGTAACTGAATCGGAATCGTAACTGAATCGGAATCATAACTGTATCGGAATTTTAACTGAATCGGAAACGTAACTGAATCGGAATCGTAACTGAATCGGAATCATAAATGATTCGGAATCGTAATTGAATCGGGTCTAAATCGAAATCGTAACAAAATCGCATTCGTGATTGAAACGGAATATGAACAGAATCCACTCGGAAAGGAAACGAATAGAATCAGAATCGCATCATAATACTCGATTCAAAATAATCTGGGATCGTATAAAGTTAATCGATTTCTTAGTGAATCAAATATGAATAGCCCATCTCCACCTGCTAACCTTTAGACTATCCTGAGAACACGCCGCCCATGAGTCTAACCCGGCCGGTATAATCTATACGGATTTATCAAGAAAATGATCGACTAATAATGCTGCATAAAATTCCTTGAAGGCATATCTCGTTATGCGTTGCGGGTGAGTTTACCCACCACAACAATCAAATCGAAGGCACGATTCTGCCAATATGTGTTATTTGAGCTGCGCAGCAACTTTAAATCTTAGGTGACTAATCAACGCCGAGTTCGATATTTCTGCTGACCAATGTTATCGCGTGAGCTCTTCCGGCGAAAACAACGGGCATTCAGGTCGTAGGTGCAAGTCAAGAAAAAATTAATCCCTTATCAGGAATTTGAGACACACACACATGATGGGCAATAGAGGCATTCGTCATGCCAAACGGATGAACCTTGGAGGAGGGTGACGATATGTGTTTCTTGACCATAAATGGGAACGCTTGATGCACCGCATAACCTCCGACGAAGGAGTCGCCCTAAACTGTTTGGCTTACCTAATTCCGCTTTAAATCGCACGTCTATTGCCAATATATATATACATAGAGAGAGAGTGAGGACCCGGGACTCGACCCCGGTCGCCACTGAATCCGAAGCAAAGCTCTGTAATATGAGATAAAAAGTAAGGAAAATTATAATAGCCCAGAAAGACACACAAGCGTGGTCAGCAAGCTGGAAATCCACCCATTCTAAAGAGAAAAAATTTGCTCTCGGCCGGTAATATTGGTGGTATTTTTATTTATATTGTGTTTCGACGTCTGTGGTCATTTCGCACCTCTTCAAGTCATAGAAAAAACCATCTAAACGATCACAGCACCCATGCCGTGGTCGGGATTCGAATCCGTGACCTTTGGGTTAGCCGGAGAGCACGCTACCCACCAGACTAATCCGGTCGACCCCTCAGCCGAACGAGGACTTTTCGATTGCCGGTCATGCGTGCTATCACTTACACCACAGAGAACTCAGTTTTCTTAGGTGTTCGCACTTGGGTGTTCAGACGCCACAATCAAAGTTAGGAAAGAATAAAGAAGTTTGCACTTTCCACGAACTTTTTTATTTAATATGTAATGATTAATAATACTAGTGGAAAGGTAAAGTTTATTTTTCTCTAACTACGAAGGACTTCCACAAAGTTACGCATGAGACTTTTTCCTTCCACAATCAAAGAAGATGTTCTCCGATAGCAGTGCGGGAACCAATCGCCATCTCATGGTGAACGACGTGGTTGTGTTACGATACATAAACCACCACCAATTCCCTAATGAAACCCTAGTTCCCGGTCGTGTAAGTGGTGCACACTTTCAACATGCAGTCAAAAAAGACTGTGGATCAAATCCCGGCTGAGAGTTAATTCTTTATCTTTGAAATGGCTTGGCTTCCATTTCCTCACCAAATTTGTGCTTTGTCCTTTAATTTGTTATTGCTTTCCCTATTTCCCATAAGAATTCCTGCACATACATGTACCGAAATGTGTCTGCAAATATATATGTGTGTGAAAAAATATTTGCATGCATATGTGTGTGTGTGTGTATATATATATATACATGCATGTATGTATGCATTTATATCTGTATATATGTGTATATCTATGCGTGTGTGAATATGCACGTGTAGTATATTCCACTCGCCACTGCTCTGATAATCGAAAATAATAGTAATTTACACAAATCATTGTTGCAAGTTACCCTCACTACCACTACTATCATTGGGTTTTCGCAGGTTTTTCACACCCCCCTTCCTCTGTGGGTGTTTCCCTGCACTGAGTTTTTTTTTAGAATAAAGGACATCTATTTTTACGTTTTCCCAAACATTTGCAAGTATCTTTCTAGACGGTTAATAATTCCAGTGTATCCTATATTTTATTTGTAAAAACTCTCACTTTATTTTCATGTAATATTGTAACCATGAAAAGAAGTTAGGTAGAGGAAGGACTATTTAGTCTCTATCTTGCCCCAGTAAAGACGTTTTGTTACTACTAAAGTTATTATTTATCATCTTCTTTCCCTATTTGGAGTACAAGGCATTAATGGCTTTGTCTTCTACTTACGATATTGGTGACACGAAAGGCACTCTACTTCTTTCTAATCGTGTATATACAGTCAAACCCGTTTAAAACTCTCCCGTTTAAGACGCTATCCCGCCTAAAATGCGCATTTTTCGCGGTCCCTTGAATTTTCTAAAAAAATATACATAAAATCTTACGTTTAAAACGCGCTGCTAACCGCTTATAACGCTCATATTTTCCACACCTTGAGGCACTGCAACCCGCTTATCCTGATTACTCGCCAAAAAGGACTTGCGGCACCATTCTTATCTCTATCCCCTCCCCTGGCCCACCGCGTCTCGTACAGTGGAGCACATGGAGAACCTGACAGGCGCCAGGGTTTCTTTCTCCCGATAGCCTACAAATGTATACACTCAAGTTTCCCATCCACTACGGAGCCAATCGGCGGTAGACAGGTGGCGAAGACGAGAATTACAATCGGAGTACCTCAGTGGCAGAAAGTTTGATATCCACTTGGATAGCCCATGCTCAGGGAGGCAATGATTTTGTATGAACTGCAATAATATTCTTCAACTGGAATTTGATCCGTTCCATGACGAGACGGGCTTACGCCACCTTCCTACCCGTGCGCTGAGTTTTTGTGGCGAAGGAAGGACAAATTGAAATCGTTACAATGTGTTCTTTCATCGATACTTGAGATGTGTATACGAAATTTTTTAGCTTATAAAATCAAAATGTTCCGTGCTGTTGAGCGAAGTCCTGGCAACATCGTGTCCTGTGACGGAACTCGTTATTTATCCTTTGTGAAAGTGGTATTTGTTTGTCGTTGCGTACGAAATGTTCAAGATTAAGTTGCGTAGAAAGGCACACTCTTTGCCCGAAAAATTGACCATCCTTCACAAAAACGACGAGTTGGCTCACAACCAAACTCAGCAGAAAATATTTTATTTTGTTAAATATCTCACTATTAAAGAAAATGTTTTGCCATATCCCGCCTAAAAAGCTATTCAGCATATAGCCCGGTTTTCAGCCGATCCCCTCAAGAGCGTCTTAATCGGGTTTTACCGCATATATATATATATATAAATATAATGCTACTTTAGTATCCACCGTATTATGTGTCCAAGGATCTTCTATATTTTTTATGAACAGAAAAATATATGAGTATTGATCACATGAAAAGAGGGATATAATAGGACCATATATATATATATATACATACATACACATATTCTATTAGAAAGTATCGTAGCACAGTGCCTTTCTAAGCACCAAAATCATAAGTGGAAATAAAGCCTTGAATGCCGTGTACTGGTCAAGAGACAACACCCTCCGTCTTCATAAAATGAGTCTGTTTCCACCTCACCTTCCTTCGTCCTTTTGCGTGTTACTATCCCTTTCCTCATTCCCCTTTTTTGTCTGTATTTTTCCACTCTTGGCGGTCCTTTTATCCAGCTACCTTCGTTTTGAGAGGGAGACCCTGCATGGATACTCGAGACTTGAGCAGCTGCCGGGTAGAAAAACAACGAACATTCGGCGGTGGTCTTGGTCAAGAAGGTTTCCCACTCCTCTTCCACAACTCGCAAATATCATCGCCGAGCATGAGTAGTGGTTATAGTAGCTTAGACAAAGAGGTGTGGCTAACGTGGGGGGAGTGGGGGAATTTGGGGCGGTGGTGGCGGGGTGCGGGTCCACGAGGGAAACCATAATTTTTCTGCCCGGGAGAGGAAATGTGTCAAGTTTTCCCTTTCATAAGCGTGATCGGATGAATTGTTTTTAGGGTTTATGACATCCGAACGTATTTGCTTTTTCTTTCGGCGGCCCATATAAGGTGAGAGAAAAACGTGTCGATCGCCTTTATCTTCGGCGCCTCGTTTCTCGTGTTTACCGGTCAGCTTTCCCGAACTAAATATTGCGGTTTTAAGCATTAGAGATAAAATGGAATAGCAGTT
>WURS02059093.1:0-10728 GCA_011762765.2 Rhinocypha anisoptera | reverse complement strand
TGATTATGGTGCTGATCATGCTGGCCATACTGTCAAATATTTGACCTAACAAATAGTCAAATTGACAAACAAGCATTGATTATGGTGCTGATCATGCTGGCCATACTGTCAAATATTTGACCTAACAAATAGTCAAATTGACAAACAAGCATTATAGACTTCTGGTTATGCTCGCTATCAAGTCAACTGCTCAAGCCAACAAACAACAATATTCACTATTCACTTTCAACATTACCAACCTCGAAAGATGAATTTAGAGCAATCCTAATCATCGAGTTTTTGACTGTGCTCTACACGACGTAGCTTTTGCAAATCTAACTCACAGCGGTGCTCAGGTTTGAATCGTAAACCTGGTGGCGTCTTACCTCGGCTGAGAGACGCAACGACTTAATCAACCGTTGTTGGGCGTGTCTGTTCCTAGGTGTCATCATTTCTCTAACACTGTAATTGTTAGTGATTAATCTGCTTCTAACTGAGACCTGTGAAGTGAATAAGTGAATTATACATTTAAAGTTTGAAGTAGTACTTTCATTCGTGGAAGAGTGCTCAAATGAAACTGAAGTGCCAATGAAGAGGTCTAAATCAAAAATGTGGCTAATTGATTGCGAACTAGTTCCAGTTCTTGGACTGTTGTTTGACTAAAGTTCGCAAAGCATATAAATCGGATGGAGAAAGCCAAAAAGTTTCTAAACTTTACAAAACGCTTCTTTTATAATGATAGCTTGATCTTATCACGTGCAAAACTGTTGTGATAAACTTATACGATCCGATTAATGGTGACATACCGAAGCGAGATATGGCACCGAGACGTGTCATTAGGCAACATTCGGCGCTTCATGCCATACAAACGGTTTACCACTTTTCCAAAGCTGAAGAACTGCAACATCATTTGCTGGTGAGCGCAGTGCACGGATACCGTGACATCTCGAACGACGACTCTTACTCGCTTGGAGGCTTTGCGTGGCTTTCCTACTCGAACTACCTGAAATAAGAGCAAACTTTTGTTTCTCCGCCCACATCGTTAGTGTCGCGTTTGCAACCCAAGCTGTATCTGCTCCAATCGAACCTCTTCGCTATCAAGCTATTGTAAAGCCGAAATCATCAGATCAAATGGTACAATTCGGACTATGCTTAACAGATAGCGACGAACGCACTGCGTAACACCTTTCCATAGGACCCGGCTTGCGTTGTTCCACCACAGAGCGCGACCGGAGACGCTGCACAACCGCCCGCTATACCACTTAGTCTTATCTTCGAACTTCTACGAGAAAGCAACGGGAATAAAGCTCCCGGTTGTGATGCAGTATCAAACAAAATGCTCAAACATCTACCCGACACTTTAGTCGGCGCAATTCACTCTATAATAGCTAAATGCACGCAACTCGGCTACTTCCCACAGGCCTGGCGTGACTGCATAGTGCGCTTTTTGCCCAAACCAGATAAAGCTGACTAGCGCCTGATATCAGCTTATCGCCCCATAGCTCTCACTTCCAACATCTCAAAGTTGTTTGAAAAGTGATTCATTTTGAGCTCGTGTCGCACTTGGAGTCGCGCCAAAGTATCCACCCATCGCAGCATGGCTTCCGAGCTAATCGCTCCTGCATTACGGCATTGGAAAAAGCGTACGAAACGTGTCGTGAATCGGTTCACAGGTTCAAAGCGATCATCAGCTACGACTTCACATCGGCATTCGATCGCGCACCACACTGCGCCATGGTCCGACATCTTGACACACCGGAGTGGATAGTTTGTCTAATTCAATCTTTTCTCGACAAGCGTCCACTCACGATCAACCTCACTGATACGAGTGCCACAGTAGACTTGGTCGGGCGTGGCTGTCCGCAGGGTGGGATAGTTTCGCCCACTCTGTGCCTGCTCACTATTAACCCGTTGCTCGCGGATCTGGGTAGGCTAGTCGAGACAGTGACAATCGCCTATGCCGATGACTTGACGGTGGTAGTATATCTCACCTAGAACCCGGATCCTATGGTATACCAGCGCCATTCGTCCAATGCTTATATACGGTATGGTATGGTTCAGGCAGATTTCACCAGAAGGCAGTGCGAGAATTCACATGCCGTTCAAGCGGTCCTCCATCATGCCTATGCTAAAGTCTCTAGAGCACCAGTTTCTGGTGAATGCAACGTGTGGCTACTGAGACATCTCGAGTGACGATTCGCATGCACTGGCGAGTGCCGCCACTAAAGGAATTTCTGGATGAGAAAGCGCTTGACTATGCTGCCAAACTTAAGCTGCCACACCTGCGCTACACTAACCGTTTACGTTTAAAAATATCACAAGTGCGCCGCGTGCCAACTGCGCAAGCTCTGTCACATTACAACTATACAATCGAAATATTCCACGCCCATTTCGGCAATCGTGTGAGAACATACTGTGAAGTGAAAGACAGAGATGCTGTGGTGTAAGGTATACGCAGCGCACGGAGTACGACAAATGCACACCTGGTGAAGCTGAAGCTCATTCGTTGGCCACGGTGTTGGAATTTATGGGCGATCGGTTTGATTGGCCTATTGACCAGTCAATTAAAATACTTGTAAAGCACGAATCGGCAAGTATGATGAGGTTTAAAAACAAATGCATGTTGAACAAGTGGCAAAGCCGCGTGGTGTGCGCTACTGAATCATACGGCGTAAAGTTGTACCTGCACCGGAGGCCTAACAGTAACAAGCCAGAGGCAATGAGTGTATGCATAGGTCAAACCCGCGCTATACGTTTTGCTTCACACGGATACACACGCGAGCAACACCAACTGCGAGCGTCAGGCATCAGGCGGTCACAATCGAACAAAGAAGCGATCAACTCGATCAGAAGCCTAGCCAAATTTAGTCAAAGTTTACTCTGCACCCAAGTGACCGCACTGCTTACGTTTTGCTCTACACGGATAAACACGCGAGCAACACCAACTGCGAGCGTCAGGCATCAGACGGCCACAATCGAACAAAGATCAACTCGATCACAAGCCTTCCTAAATTCAGTCAAAGTCTACTTTGTACACAAGTGACACGGCGTACAACAAATGCACACTTGGTGAAGCCGGCCACGGTCTAACAAAAGAGTACTCTCTGCTGGCTGATCATAAGTGTACCACTTGCAATGTGGAGGAAGATTTTGAACATGCTGTCTTCACCTGTCCAAACACTGCCCATCTCCGATCACATTACCAAACTGAAGATGCCCAAGATTGGTCAACCCTTTTCACCACCCTTTTAAACCATAAGACGCAAGGGAACTTCTGTCGTGATATTTTTATTTATCTCAAAACTAATAATCCAACAATAACTTAGTCTAGCCTAAATCAAAAATAACACTTTCTCTTTTCCTTTTTTGTTTTCGTTTTATATATATCATTTTTAATAATATGTTATTGTATATAACAAATTTTTATGTAAATATTCAAAATTTCATAGTTTTAACTCATTGTATATATTCTGTATTATTAATGTTTTATTCTATGTAATATTTTATTTTGTAATTCGTTTATTTTGATGCGATTTAAAAAATAAAGAGCGGCCTAATTTTTCCGGGTCTTTTTTCCCGGAAAAAATCTTAACCAGCGAAATAAAAAAAACAGAAATCAAAAGCAATTTTGAATTTCAAAAATTAAAACTTTAAAAAAATGTTTTGACAATTAAAACAAAAATTTTCAAAAATTTGGCAAAAAATAAAAAAAGTTAATCATAAAGCGTTACTTTTCAAAGTTTGCAAAATTAAGCAAACAATTTTGCAACATTTTTTGTTTTGTATATTTTGACATCTTGAAATCAAAATAGCCGTTTTGTAAATTATTTCAAAACAAAATCTGTTTTGATTTTGAAAATTTATTTATAAAAATAAAAAGAATGTTTATCGGCAAAATAATTGTGTTCAAAACAAAACAAAGTGACATGTAATTCAATTTAAGTTGTGAAAATATTTTACTTGTATGAAATGCATTGAAAAACAAAATCAAAAAAAACTTTTGATTTGTCAATTTTGGATAAAAAAACACAATTAAATTGAAATTTTTAAAATCAATTTTTAAAATTATTTTTATTTTTTCTGTGATTTGTTTAATTTAACTCAATTAAAATTAAAAATCATTGAATTGACGCAATATATAAAACAGAGGTTTTAAGTGGTTAGTTTACTACTTTAGCTGATCAATCGATTTGACTCACGCACACACACATCGTGCAAACTTTGAAGATGGCTCTCAATTTCTGCTATGTTTTACTTGTTAGCTTTGGCATAGCTTCGGCCTTAGCTTTTGACTCGAATCCAAGTTTGCCCGCTCGAATTCGCGCCTATCAGCGTTTTCTGTATGGTTCCGGTGCAAGCCAGTCATTTAACTCGTATTACAAACCTTCCAAGTTTTCCCCGCAATTTGTCGATCTTTACATTGGTTCAGAACGCGACTATGCTTGGAATGGTTCAATCGAGGTCTACTCGAACACTTCGTTGAGTGGTGTTTTGGCCAAGAACTACTGGATTCATCTCTCTGAAAATATGCCACTTTTGGCACGGGTTCATCGATTCTTCTGGAACGAACACAAAGAATTAATGACCAAAACTTTCAAAGGAATGCACTCGCTCAATTATTGCTTTTTGCGCCATGGTTCGAATCGGGATATGTTTCAACAGATTGAGCTACACTATCAATGCTGTTCTCAGCTTAATCAAAAGGTTGGTGTGAGTTGTGTGGGGGTTAACTTGTGGGGTTGAGATTTCACAAAACACAAAACAAAACAATTTTTTGACAAAACAATATAAAAAATCATTTTTTCAAAACGCACAAAAAATTCAAACGTTTATAAAAACAACAAAAATTTTTTTTGACAAAAAGATATAAAAATCACTTTTTTCAAAACACACAAAAAATCCAAAACGTTAATAGAAGACAAAAGGAAAATTTTTTGACAAAACAATATAAAAACCATTTTTTTTCAAAACGCACAAAAAAATCCAAATATTTAGAAAACAAAACAAAATTTTGTATTTCAAAAATCAAAATTTTTAAAAAGAAAAAATTGTTTTGACAAAAATTAAAACAAAAAATTTTGCAAAAAGGGGTATAATCATAAAAGCGTTACTTTGCATATTTAGACAAACGATTTTGTTTTGTTTTGTGTTTTGTATATTTTGACAAAACAAAACAAAGCAAAATAACCGTTTTGTAAATTTTTGAATTTTTGATCTATTTTGATTTTGAAATGATTTATTAAAAAACAAAATGTCAATCGCAAAATAATTTTTTAAAATTTTACAAAAATTGTTTGTCTAATTATTCAAAGTAACGCTTTTTTATGATTAACTTTTTTGTGTTTTTGCAAAATTTTGTTTTAATTTTTGTCAAAACTATATTTTGTTTTGACAAAAATTTTAATTTTTGAAATTTAAAATTGTTGTGTTTTATCTTCTTCGAACGTTTTATTATTTTTGTTTTTTTTGTGCATTTTGAAAAAAAGGTTTTTATTTGGTTTTGTCAAAAAATTGTTTAGTTGCAATCAGATGTTTTGTGTTTTGTAGAAGATAAGTTAGTGGTCAAGTTAGTCTTAACCCATCCTAACCTCTGGTGCTAGATCTGTGCTAGCACCGGGCGTAAGTGTCCCCACTGGGAGCAACCCACACCAGTGTGTCTCACCGACCTAGCCAAAGTATGGAGTGGCGAGTGGACTGCGAGTAACCTAACCTATGAACGATCTTGGAACTCGACGACTCACACGAAGAAGAAGCTAGGTGCCAAGCGAAGCACTCAAGCAAACAAGATAGAAGCAAAGCAAGGAGAGTTGTCAGTCTCATGGCAGATGAGTGCCATTTCACTTGAAATCACACTGATTGCACTCCTTATCACTGCAATCTTTTTCAATGCCAACAATGCGGATCGTCCACTTAGTGATCTAGTTGGACCCATGGTTCATTCGAGACCTCAACCAGAGCCACGTGATCCTGACTGGTTCTAGTTTGCTTTCTCATTCCACACAATACTATTAGACTGAAAATGGCATTTCTAAAGAATTGCTTTAAAATATCTCTAATCTAGAAAAAGTTTCACTTTCAGTTTCATCTTATGTTTTTTATTCTTTTAAATACAAATTTTACATAAAATTTAGTAAAAACTATTAGTATTTTATTTTATCTAATCTGATATGCTTCACCGTGGTTTATTTCAATAACTTAATTTTTAATTGAAAATGTATAAAAAATGGAGTATTTATGATTTTTTCACAATTGCAATATTTGTTTCTCCAAAACTACTTTACTTTACTTTATTACTACTATTCTACTCAAAAGGCATTTCCAAAAACTTGTTTCTAAATTATCTCTCATCTAGCTAAGTTTCATTTTTAAATTTTATTTTTGCATTTTCCAATTCTTTTATACAAATTTTACATGTTAAAAATGGTCAAATGTTTTTTATTGTATCTAATCTTATGTTATGCTGCGCCATGGTTTATTTCAAGTACTACTATTCTACTCAAAATGATATTTTCAAAACTTGCTTCCAAAAATATCTAATTTAGCAAAACTTCACTTTTTAAATTTTACTTTTTTATTCTATATCGTTTCATTCTTTTAAATACATAAAATTTTCTAAATTATTAAATTTTTTTATTTTATCTAAAATCTGTTGTTATGCTGCGCCGTGGTTTATTTCGAAAACTCAATTTTTGATTGAAAATTTTTCATTAAAAATTATAAAAATAATTGTTGCACAAAAACTATAAATCACAAAAATATTAAACTTAATTGATTTGAAAGTAAATCAAATGAGAAGTTGATTAATCTTTGTTTCATCAAAATAGGATAAGCCGTTTTGAAGATATAGGCATTTTTCCAAAACTACAGTAAAACTTCGCTTCACACGGTGGGTAATGTGTACCCGCGGTTGCCTCATTAGTGTACCAAATTTTTGCGATTTTAATTTTTCTAATTTTTGATTCTTAATAACCATCTTTTATATGTACTAATGGTCACGTTTGATTGGCCAAATTCTTGAATACAAAAATCACATTTCCAATGGAAGTCTATGAGAGATTCGTCAAGTTTAGAGGGACTTTTTGTCTAAAATTCGATTGATAACTCAAAGTTAAAAATTGGTAAATGATAAAACATCTTTTTCGGTATAAGTTGATTAAAATTGCAGAATTTTATCAATCACCGTTGATGAGTTATTGCCCCAAAACAAGGGTCATGTTTTGGCTATTTTTTAATAGTGACTGTATCGCCATCTGGTGGATTAGAATTAAACTTAATCTAATAGTAGTTTGATAATCTAGCGCTAGATGGCAGCACTGAGTTTTAAAAAAATTCTACAGTTGCGCCATCTAGCGA
This sequence comes from Rhinocypha anisoptera, assembly GCA_011762765.2. Classification (NCBI taxonomy): domain Eukaryota; kingdom Metazoa; phylum Arthropoda; class Insecta; order Odonata; family Chlorocyphidae; genus Rhinocypha; species Rhinocypha anisoptera. The sequence goes on along the minus strand of WURS02059093.1, from coordinate 3,396 downwards.
CAGATTTTCAAACTAATTTTTTAAAGTTTGATTCTAGGCTACCAGATATCGCTACAGTCACTAGTACAAAATTACCAAAGCGTTTTTTGGTTTTCTGCCGTAACTTTTCAACGGTGCATGTTAAAATTCTGAAATTTTATAAACTTTTTCCCAAAAAGATGTTTTATTGTTTGAAATAATTAAATTTTCAGTTGTAGATCAAAATCCTAGTAAAAAAATCAAACTTGATTTTAGGCTAATAGATGGCGCTGCAGTCACTAGTACAAAATTACCAAAAAGTCTTTTGGTTTTCTGCCGTAACATTTCAACGGTGCATGTTAAAATTCTGAAATTTTATAAACTTTTACCCAAAAAGATGTTATATTGTTTTGAATATTTAAATTTTTAGTTATAGATCAAAATCCCAGTAAAACAAAAATTCAAACTTGACGTTGTTCTAATAGAATTGCATTAAAATGGGATTTTTTGTAGATTTATTTAAGACTTTTGGTTAATTAAACGTAAATTTTATTTTTTACTAAAGTGATGAGAGAGAGAGAGAGAGAGAGAGAGAGGAAATAGAATTTTGAAATATCCGATGTAAGTTGTATCGACAGAAAGAGTGTGACAAATTATTCAAAACAAAATTTATATAATTATATAAAAAACAATCAAAAAACTTAAAATAAACATATATTTGTATAAAAAACATTTATTTAATTTTGAAAAATACAAAGTTATAGAATTTATAAAACAAAAAAGAACAAAATATAATTTTTCCAATTTTATTACAAAAATTTAACACAAAAAATACAAAACAAATCAAAATATAGATATTTGGTTTTCAAAATAGGTTCACAAAATTAGTCTTTGTTACTGTGTTTATAAAACGACAACAAAAATGTTGTAAGTCAAAAATGAGAAATTAATTTTTAAAAAAAGTAAAAAAATAAAAGGAGAGCAAGAGAAATAGAGAGCGTGTGCGAGAAAGAAAGAGGGAATAAAAGAGAGAGAGAGAGAGAAAGCGAGAGAGAAGGAAAAAGGGAGTAAGAGCGAGGATGAGTGAGAGAGAAATAGCGAGAAAGAAGGAGAAATGGAGTAAGAGAGAGAGAGAGAGAGAGAGAGAGAGAGAGAGAGTGAAATAGCGAGAAAGAAGGGGAAAGGGAGTAAGAGAGAGAGCCAATCTCTTTAACTCTTTCGCTCCCTAAGGCGCTATTGGGACGTATGTGTCCCGCTCATTCAATTAGCGATATTAGGCTTATCTTTTACTGATTCTCCTTGGGGTCGAAAGGGTTAATCATTAAGTTTGTTGTTACACCACGCAATGTGTAACTTGAACAAAGCATGATTTCGCAGTTTTCTCCCACAATTTCGACATTGATTCTCCAGTTCTCGAGTGTTTCGTTTCAGAGTGGGATAGAGTGGGCGTGGTGTAGCAGGGTGTGGTGGAGTAGAGAGTGGTAGAGTGGGGCGTGGTGTAGCAGGGTGTGGTGGAGTAGAGAGTGGTAGAGTGGGGCGTGGTGTAGCAGGGTGAAGTTGCCAAGTTGTTTTCTGAGATGACACTATTGTGGCAGAGTGAAAGAACAAGAAGACAACAGGAAAAGAATAATATAATTGAGATTGATATACTCCCCCCCTCAACTACACTCACTTTTCAAGCGTCTCTCGTATTCCGAGTCTTCAAAAGCCTGATCGCCATCTTTGGGATACCAGGTGTTTCTATGCGGAACACCGGACTGTGGATATGGAACAGCACGAGTTCCATTAGAAGCAGACTGCGCAAGTTGATGCGATGTCGGGTAAGGAACAACTCTAGTTGATGAAGTAGACTCTGTTGTCCCATAAGAAACACCCTTGGCAAGTTGATGAGATCTTGAATGTCGATCAACTCTAGTGGATGTAGACTCTGTTGTCCCATAAGAAGCACCCTGCGCAAGTTGATGAGATGTCGGGTAAGGAGCAACTCTAGTTGATGAAGTAGACTCTGTTGTCTCATAAGAAGCCGACTGCGCAAGTTGATGAGATCTTGAATGTGGCATAACACCAAATTTGTTTTCATACGAAACAGACTGTGCAATTTTGTAAGATTTGGAATTGGAGGCAATAGTAGATGAAAGAGACATGTTAGAACTTTTGTCACTATTTCCTGCTAATATTTTTGCTGACTTGCTTATTGGACCACCATACGGCACTGACAATTTCAATGCTTTTCTACCCTCATACCCCATATGGGTTAATTCAGAATTTGTGTTGATCAAATTCTTAGAGATGTTATGTGATAAAAGTTTAAAATTTGCTAGCAAATCTTGAAACGAATTTGTTATTTCCGGAGAAAACTTTTGATGACGAATCCATTTGATAAGAATTGACTTAATTTTTAACAAAAAACCGTTAGGATTGACGGGCGGAATCTGTTAGGAAGTGAGAAAATCATTTGATTTTAAAAAATTAAGAGTTTAAAAAACAAAAATATACCTTTGGATACTTAGCTGCCATATTAAGCATATCTTGGACAAGATTGACAATATTTTTGCTAAATTCAAGAGCATAGTATTCTTGAACCTCTTTATCTACATCAGCTCTTCTTTCATCCACATTGCCGTACATAATGGCATTCATCACGTAGAGTCCGCTAGGTTTGAGGTCATCTTTAGCTTGTTGTTCCATGCTCTTTTAAGGTTGGCCAAAAACAACATCGACAAATTGAAATAAACATGTCCATGTATAATTTAGAAAACATACCTTTTTAATAAATTTTTGCAGAACAAATCCAATTGATTTGCGATGCAGCATATTTGCTCGGAGTGCAATTTTTGCTAGCGAATGTACTTGCGATTCCAACAATGTGAGGCTTTCTAGCTAAATTTTGGCAATGTGAGAGAAAAAGAAAAAATGAGAAAGAGAATTTGACGCTTTCAACGCGCTTACCATCCTTTCGAATGTCTTCACCTCTGGCTCATCTAAATAGGCAGTTGCTAATTGGTCTAATTGGCGCTGCATTGTTGCGTTGTCAAGAAATGCCATTTTTTCCTCTGTAATCAAAATGTTAGATGTAAATTCACAAAATATACAATATGATCATGATGATCAAATAAAATTGATTTCATTTGACCAACAAGGCAATTATCTAATTCACAAAGCGTCGAATCAGTTGCTGAGTTGAACAACTATTATCTCTGTGAAGTTACATGAACAACAATCTAGAATGTACCCGAGTATGTCAAGTTGTTTACTCCTTAGGTTCTTTCTTCACTCTACCACATTTCACTCTGACCAGATAGATTGAGCTAGTCATTCTCTCTCTCTCTCTCTCTCTCTCTCTCTCTCTCTCTCTCTCTCTCTCTCCCTCTCTCGTTTGCTGCTCACTGCCTAACATGAGACGCGTTCTGGACCACTACTACTAAAAAGATAGTAGTA
>WURS02059082.1:0-10729 GCA_011762765.2 Rhinocypha anisoptera | reverse complement strand
GTTCCTAGACCCCGGTCGAGTCCCACACTCCCTCTGGGGGTGCGTAACCGCATTTTCCCACCACGGATTCCAAAAAAAAAATAGCCTGCGAGGACGCTACCCACCAGGCTTAGCCGGTCGGCAGAAGCACATTCAATGTGGATTTGGAGAAGGATAACAAGAACAAGACGGATAGACAATCAAAGCAATTTAGAAGTTTTGAGGGAAATTAAAGAGGGGATAAATTGGATGAAAGTGATTGAAAAAAAGAAAATAAAATTTGTTGGACGTGTTCTGAGACATAAAATCCTAAAAGATATAATGGATAGAAAAGTGCCAGGAGAAGAAATGAAGAGACAGGTCGAGAAAGAAGTTCCTATATGACAATTGAAAAGTATTATGGGAGTTAACTATCTATAAAGAATTGAAAAAAGCGCAGTGGAAAGAGAGACATGGCTGCAGTAAAAAGAACTTTAGAATATGATGATGGTCATTTAATTGTAAATAACCCATCCCGATTTCGGTTAAAATACCAACCGGTAATTATCACGCGCATGTAAATAAATATTTTTATATGAAACCAATTATTCTGAATTCGCAACTGTACAAGAGAAACGTGGAACCAAAGTAACATAGTGGTCAATTCAACAAGGAGAATCAATGGACATTGGGAAAAAATACATTAAAAATACAAGCAGTGAATATCATATCGCGAAATGGAACATAGTAAAATACGAGTAAATACTGACAACACTTGAAATTCAGTCATCAGCAAACATTAATAAAACTAAAAGACAAATCATTAGAATTTTAATTTTAGAGGACTCATGGTTTTTCCCTGGAAGGAGGCTAAATGCAAACACATAGATTTGAGATATTTCAGTAGTATCTGGAAACATCAAAAAGGATGAGCAATCCGGAACATTTTATAGACCCAATAATTTTCTAAAAGACCTTTGTTCAACAGAAAGATAAAGCATCGAACACGAGGATTAAGCACCGTATTTTAGATCAAGTCAATCATGATGGAACATTGGCACAATACTTGAAATTGGTATTAAAAAGATCGGTTTTGAAAGTCATGAGCTACATGAGGCAAGGATACTCAAGGAGCCTTTTTCATTGCGGATTTGAGCACAAAAACGTGTATCTATGTGACTAAAGTTTAAGCTTCATCAAAAACTCAGGTTTAGTAGGCTGAACTCAATTATGGGATCTCCAATAAATGTGGTGGGTATCAGACCTCATAAATTGAGATCTTCATGCTACTGTAACTCAAGAAAAATATAAAAAATTCACCTTGTGACCCACAATATTTTCTGATGATCACTGTAGCCTATAGTCGAAAGAGCGCTTGGTCTATGCATAGGGTACCCAAGTTAAAGTTTGAGTGACATCTAGATTCTACATAATCAACCTAATCTAAATAGAAAACCGCAGTCAGTGTGCAAGGAAAGGAACTGGTCACCTTATCCCAAAGTGTGACTTTTCAAAAGTCATTGAACTTAGTACCAAATGGGCTTCACCTCCATCTAAGAGAGAAGCGAGTCTTGATGTTTATCTCGTTTTTTTTTACTATGAGGTATTTCCTGATCATTCAGAAATATTTCTGAGTCAATTTACTTTTCATGATATTGTGGTAAGATTGTCCATATGGTCCACTAGAAGTCACTAACGACGATGAAGTATAAAATTTTTCGGCCTACACACGCCGATGCCCTCAAGGCTAGGAACGAATTGGGCTATGAAACAGGTAATGGAATGCGTGCTCCGACGAGATTCGACAAACGCCCACTCGGTTCCCACTCCGCTAGGGACTACATCATTCACTGGAACGTGTAATTGGTGAGCCATCGTGTTAAGCTTAGAATGGTAGAGGACTTTATCTGTCCGAAATTCTCTACAACTTCGATATACGAGTCTTTTAGTATGTCACAGGAGGAAATTAAAATTTTTACTGTTAATATAATAAAATAATTCTTTAAATGTTTTATGTCCTCCCGTCCCCATGAGATAAGGAGGCTGTACTAAGCTAACAAATTATTACCTACGTCATCCTTACTCTGAGGCCTATCTCGGAGAAGATAATACAGAATAAAACCCAACTTTTAATCCATTTATGGCTCTGAAGTTGCCTTTTGACAAGGTGGACTGGAGCAGCAAAATTGGTTTTTTTAGAGACACTCCGAACTAAAAGAATAGGACACGCATGATCTCAATGCACCGAGAGAAAGTGGCAGTGATAAAAAGAAACGAATGACAAGGGCGAGAAGGAAAACTGTAGCAATTAAAACAATGGACGCTGATTATGACCGTTTATCCCCACAGACTTCACCATGGAGGCAATAAAGGATAACAAAATTTCGATAAAATTATGGAATTTTTCGTTTTTATTTTGCCACTCTCAGAACATATAATTTCATTCAAAAAAGTGACCCATTCATAGAATTCATATATTTGTAGAAGTTTCCACAAAACTTGAGACCGGAGAAAAAGCGATCAGAAATTTAAAAAATTGAGGCTAAGGTGGTGAGAAATGGCAGGTGACATAGGAGTGACTATATCTTCTACAAAAAAATAACCGGATTCATTGCCCATGATGCTGACGATATTCTGATGCAACAGAAACGCATTTCTAAATGAGCCAAAATTGATTTTCAAAACGCCACTTGAACCGCTTAAACCATTAACCCTAGAGGGAGACCACCTGAATGATGATACCGTTTTAAAAATTGTAAGATAAAAAGAAGGACCTCCTCAAATATTTCTTCTGGAACTAACATTTGAACAGAACCGAAAAAGGTAAAGCATTGGATCTCGGCTGCTGTGGGACTCAACTCTCTGGGGGCGGATATATCGCCGGGCAAGGACTTCCGGGACTCTGAATCTCACAATCTCCCAACCCGAAGGTGGCGGGTTCGAATCCCGACTAGGTGGATTTTTCAATCTCCACCTAGGGTATGTGTGTGTTTGTTTTTCGTCCTTGTTATTAAAAATTTTATAGCGCTAACTGTAAATGGCCTATTAGTGCTGTTTGTCGACGATTGAAAATAAATAAATAAATCCTTGAACTTTTAAATGAACTTCCGCACACAAAAGCCAGGAGAACAGATAGCATATACTTAGCAATGGCTACAATTAAACTTTGAGAGTAAGGACATTGATAAGGGCAGGAAGGACTGAAAAATATTCAACATGATATGGACAGTGTAAAAGTATATATACGTTACGGTTGAGTGAAGTGAGATGAAAATATAGTGGGAATGTTTGGAGCGATATTTATAGGATCTTATAAGGTGGAGAAGAGGAGAGTCTTCGTGTGGTAGCTTTAGTAGGAGAGAGAAGGCTATGATGACGGTAGTTCATCTAAATCAACTGAGTGAAACTGAGAATTTTAGTGAAAAAATCCAAGTGTGGATGCCTGTAGGAATTCATAGGGAGGAAGAGGAGTTTGATGAAATTGAGAACAGTGGAAAATACGTGTGAAAGAATATATGTATGCATTATTATAGGGGTATTGGAAGGAAGAGACGCATTTATTGACAAAAACATTTCATATGAGGGAAATCAATAGTTTATATAGATTTGAGAAGAAATTTTTTAACGAATGGGTGGTACTAACGTCATGGAGAAAGATCTTGGGGTCGCGCAAGAGAAGTTCAGAGAGGTGATAAGATAAGGTAGGTGGAAGAAAGAAGAAATAACGGAGGGAGAATAAATTACTAAAAGATAATCGAGACGAGGGAGTGATACGGCAAAGGAAGCAGAGTGCAGCGCGGGTGATCGGAAAAATTACTGGGGATAAAAAGATAAATCAAGAACGGCATCCGAGTTGAGAAATAAGTCAGCAGATTTTTTTTGACAGAAAGAAAGAGCATTCAGGATTGAGGAGTTTAAGTAAGGAGAAAATAAGGCAACTATCCAAAATCCGGAAGCTCAAAATACTAATAAAAATGGAGGACTGAAATCAGAACGGGTAGATTACTCCTGTTATTTGAAAAGTATTTTCGAAAAACTGGATAAAATTGAAAAATAATTTAAACAAAAATAACCTTAGCGAAGGGAGCACTTACAAGGATTAGAAAAGAAATGACAGAAAAAAAATCGATTTTGTGTTTCGGTTGAAATATTTGATACGTTTTTTTATAATTCCTTTAAATATTACATATATTTGACTAGCTTGGATTTTTGCACGTTCTAATAATTGTATTTCAGCGTGATTAAGTAAGAAGCTGTTTTAGTTATAGTTAGCTGTATGTAAGTGGTGTTCTAATAGGCAATGTGTACATGACAGATAATGCAATGCATGTAATAAGAGCATCTAATAACAGACAATGTGAGTAACGGGTGGAAATAAATACAACGATGTGATTAGAATAAAGATGAAGGTCGAAGGGGCATCAAAAAATAAGTTTCTACGATTATTAACTTGCTATTTGAAAGGTATAAACTATATCATATGTAAATTGTAACAAATAGCGGTTGTAGCTTTTATTTATTCCCACAGAATAAATTAGACACGACCGGTTTCCACGATGATCGTCATCATCCATAGATATTACTTATATATATATATATCCAGAAATATCCAGATGTCTCCTCCGAATTATATGGCAATTATTTGTATTTTAGTTTTTCGACATCTTATGATGTTGTCTAACGTCTGATGGGCGAAAATTTCAGTCCCTTCAATATCAGGGATGTGAATGGAAGGAAGTCGGAGGATCCTCCAAAATAAATCAATTAGTGCTTTCAACTAGTTGTTCGTCGTGGTTGTAGAATGTAAAAACTGCGACCAATTGATAGCACCTTAATTTACACTCCTTTTACGCCAAAATACTAGAATTCGTGTTTTGAATTCGTTATCCCCTCATCAGCGACCGTAATCCGGTGATCCGATGGAATGTGTTCGGCCCGTCTTCTTTGCTGGTGAGAGAAACGCCAACCGGACAACATCCCACGACTATAGAGTAAGGAAAAAAAGACAGGTTTTAGAAACCGCTGATTCCCCAAAATAATATTTATATCGTGTTACTGTTTCAATGTTAGAATAACTGCAGCCCCATAAACGGCAGCTACGATACTCAGTTTCCGGAACGTGAAAATACTCCTCTGTAATTATATCCCCTCCCGTATATATACCACCCGCGTGAACGTCTTTTCTCTTTTGTTAAAGACTTTCTTCTGTGTGTGGTGAGTACTAGGAGAAAAAAATTAACATAATTTTTACTTAATTTAATGTCATCGGAAATGATTCGAATTCGATGTCGAACAAGAAAAGATTTAATTTTTCTAAATTTGACTGAGTAGTGAAAATTACTCAATTTTCTTACACATTTTCGAAAATATATTTGATCTAGGTATATTTCCCCATACCTATTTGATTAAGGAGTTCACTAAAAGTAGAGAAAGTTAATATTTCACACGAATATACTATTCGTTCCTATTATTATTGGCCTGGGGTCGAGCGTGACAGATATGTATATCGAGGAGGAGAGGCCATAGGAAAAGTAGTCCACGACGGAATAAAAGTACTAGTAAGGAGTACATTGGAAAACCACCTCACTATTTACTTCCATGAACAAAATGGTGAACTCGAAAAAAGTATCAAACCCTAACAAATATAAGTCTCAGCCTACTAAGTGTTAATCCCGACCGTGTGAGATTCAAAGCGTACTAGGACGTCATTTCGAGAAACTTACGTAATCACAAATACGGATAAGAACCTAAGAGGAGTGCAATGATTATAATAAATATTTTACACCTTTTAAACGAGATATATATGTATTCACTATTTCCTACTTTGTCTATGCATGACTCGAAATGCAATGTGCCTATTTCGAATGTGCAATTGAAAAATTTGCATGTCTGTTCGCAACGTTCCTGCCCTTGTGTTTGTCCGTTCTTCGTGGTAAGAATCTCAGCAACCGAACGCCATCTCTTGGCGGCCAAAGCCGTTATGTGGATAGGCTAAATAATAGCCCACAAATTCATATGCCAGGAAGGTGTTCTCGGTAATGTAATGCCCAACCGCTAATTGGGAAACCCGGGTTTGAGTCCCGGCCGAGGACAAAACTTTTTCTCATGTGAAATGATGGGTTTCCATCTTCCTAACCAAATTTTGTGTTCGTCATTTTATATATATATATATCTCTCTTTAAAAATACGCCATAGGCGCTAAATATTCTCTGGGATAGGATATAGGAAAAACAGGATAGGAAACATATAGAGACGAACACGTGGGAATAGTAAATTTCACGGAAAGAATATGACATGACCGGGTATCGAACCCGGGACCTTCCTATTACATGTCGAATATATATAAAAATATAATTCGATAGAAAAGATTGTGGTAGTAAGTTTAGATTTATGGCATTAACTGAATCCCAATATAAATACGAAAAGAAATACGGAACTGTTTCTCGCGTGCATCCAGAGTTCGTAAAATGAAGAGAATAAGTTAAATGAACAAAATTAAACCTTTGAAACTTCAAGGTCATCGTGATAAAAGTACGACGTGTTCAATCAAAATTTCCCCTCATTTGGGCATTTCATATTGATGTTAAAAACCTTTAACCTCCACGGTTCTTATAAAAAAACGGGACAACTTCTCACTCTCACTTAAATGTCATTTACCAGTATTAAACGCAGAACTAAATTGTCTAAACGCTGATATTCCCTGCATAAAAATTGCTTAATCCTTTTTTGAGATATGTCCTCAAACTCGAGCCTATACACTTTTGGCGCGGACAGTTTGGACGCTAAATCGATGGACACCGCAGCGTAAGCCAGAAGGCGGACAAATAATGCAGGGGATATACCATTAATCTCGTCCAGGGGACAGTGACGTGCGAAACCAGTTCGCCAACGAAATAAAAGCACCTGCCTGTCCAAAACTAAAATCGCATTACCAATGACACATTAGCCATGCAGCAATTTAAAGTGAAAGTGATAACCCGCATCGCTTACTTGAACGATAAAAATAAAATCACGTTCCTGTCAGGAATAACTGTATGTTCCAAAGAAATTTCAGAGAAAATTTCCAAGCTCATGAAAAACTTCTCAATTCCCCACACGACTGTTAAATTTTTCTCACAGATTTGAACGTCCAAGGCATCGCGACTCGCAAGAGATCACGGGACAGAAGAATCCACCAAGGGATGCTCGGAATGAAGGAAACGGGTAACTTGGGGATCCAGTCAACAAGAAGTGAAAACAATGATCTAACTAATTGGAATATGAGAGCGAAGTAAAACTTTAATAAATTACGACAGTGAAAACTTAAAACTTTTTCTCTCGTCCTATTAGGTTTGCACTATAATTTTTCCTTGCATGCAAATTTCAAAACTATTTAAGTCAGAACAAGTAACCCTCGAGGCAAAAGATAGAAGAATTAAAGATGCATAACTTAGAAGAATTATTTCATTTCTCGGGAGAAATTGGAGCAGGATTGTAGTAATAGCTCCTTACTGGGACAATTTCAAATTATGTGAGAGACGTAGAGAAGTATCTTTTTAAACAGATTAAACGACAGTCAAATCCAAGTAATTTCTTCGGACCTTCTTCAGTACAATTTTTTTTATTGCAACAGGACAGCTACCATAAAAGGCGTATGAGACTCCTTGTGCTTTCAACTATGTACTATTATAGAAGAAAATAATTTCCCTCGGTGGTCGATGAGAAGTCATGAAGTTTATACTTAAATTGCAGGAAACTCAGTAACTCGAGTGTAAAAGCCAAATAACAGGAAAGTAATTAGTACGAACGCAGTTATTTCAGGGTTCGAAAGCTTTCCTTTCTGGGACAGTGATGACAGGTAGTGGCCTTTGCTGAAAGCCTCCGCAGTGGCGAGTAGCAGGTCGTGGGCCATCACAACTCTAGCTGCTCGACGCTGTACTCTTCATCTCATTCATCTCTTCATCTCTCTCTCTTCAACTCCAGAACTAATCCCGTCCCAAGAGGGTCCCATATCGTACATTCGAGGCATACTCTAGATGAGATAGAAGTTTACCACAATATGGCCAGAGCAATTTCTCTGGTGGTAAGTCAATATTCTGGCCCGTTATTCCACGAACGACAACGTATTCCTTACATAGGGCATTTCGACGAACGAAATAGAATTTATCTGTCTAGTATATGTATATTTTTTTTCGGATAGTTCCATTAAAAAAACGCGATGGGTTTTGCCATAAAAAAGGTCTTTTGACCGACTCAAGGGCTACAATTAGCTCAAGCGATGGTGTCGAAGCGAACGAGAGGGCGTAAAAAGTTTATTACGCAACCTAGCATGAAGATACACATTCATTTCCCCTAGGCAGTGGAACTAAAAGTCCTCCTTTTCCTAATGGCCACGGGCACTTCGCAAATGCAGTCGAGACGTCCGATTTGGACCGAATACCGACAGTTCAATCGGATAATCACCAGCGAGCTGGGAACTAACGCCACAGTGACCGAGATTACCGACTGCGGTAGGAATTTTTACTGCTGAGTCAATGACGGGTATAAAGCAAAGATAGTTTCCCAGATAGATATGACATCGCCATGACTACTAAGCTGCCGTAAAACATCTGATTCATAGTTAACAGAACGTCACAGCATGAGATGAGATGCTCTGAGAGGCATCTGTTAGTTCGCGGTAATGAAATTACCTCACGCGTTGATGCTCGTGATGAAACTTCTTTGGAATCGGCATTACTAAGCGAGAGAACATTCGCAGGCATCACCAATTCGACGAAAGGGGCTCCCAACAAAACAAAAAATTAACACGATGGGAAAGAGGGGCCCCCGACAGTTTGTTTCATCTAAGTATAGGAAGTGCTTTCCTTATCTTTCCCTGAATATATCTCGTGCTACATAGTTGCCCGAAAAACAATTCCTAGCTCATTACAACATCGGCGACGTGTGAGTGAGTGAATCGTTCTGGGCTTGACATGAAGGAAACCACAGGGTAGGAAAAATAATAGGTAAGGCAGGTAAATAATAGGTGGGGAAAAAACGCCGAGGCACCACCCACCCCTGCGTGAAAAATAATAATACACTACAACTTAACATTAACGGATTAAGGAAACCATCAACTTGTAGGGTTACCGACTTAACTTCTGTCCAGTGTAAGCGCATTGAAAGACCTGATGAATGTAACGCCTAAACCACCCGGTACAAACAGTTAATATTGAAATGTTAAGAAATAAAATTCCACATGAACAAATTTATTATAAGCACCACCTGGATTCAGGGTAATACAGCAGATGCTATATTACACAGGAACTTGGTCGTGTTCATAATAAAATTTGTTTATTTGGAATTTCACCGTTTTTCCCTAACCTTCATGCTTAAAATATTCCACCAAGAAATCCTGACACGATTTCTTACACAAATAATACCGGCAACTTTCAAGGCTTTTTGTTTCTCTTGTGAAACACCACCAACCTTATTATCGCATCCCTTGCTTTGAACTGGTAATATCTGTGCCTCACAATGGAAACAGGACACAATCGGCATAGGTGTAAGATTGGCTTCAAAATAAACAAACAAACTAGGACGCCACGGGTAAAAAAAAAAGATTAACAAACGAAGGACAACTCCTGAAGAGCAGGTCGAAAAATGCACTCTTTGGTGTAAATGGAGGTTTCCATTATAGAAAAATTAAAGGCTCAGGCCTGAGGAGGATAGATGTTGCATTATTTGACCTTAGTACATAAACGCACAATATCCACGTGTGAGACCGCAAGATATAAAGGATTTTGCTCGAAAGGCAAGCACATGTCCTCATAACGTTAAACGGAAATCCGAATTTCGGAAAAGCACACGCAAAAGTTTTATCAGAGCAACGGAGAAAGAAGCCCGTGGACGGAGAACGGAGAGGGCCTTACCGCAAGAGGCTAACGTAGGAGTGCGTCATCGTCAGCGAGTCGAGATAAGGACGGAAAGACGCATCGCACCCAAAAATAAAAATGAATGCAGATTGAGCTAATCAAATGGTACGAGAGAGAGATGGAAAAAAAGTCAGATGCAAAACAAAGGGAAAGAAATAAGGAACAGAAACGGGGCACATTTCCATGACGACCGATCGATTTTTTTGCGTGCCCGAGCAAATGACGAGAGATCAAAAATTGAGCACCAAGCCGCGCCCACTCGTTCGAGGGCAACGTTCGAGGCGCCCACTCACCGAGGACCGCTCACACGGTCGAGCGTGATTACGATACGCACTCACTCGCGCTCCGTCACATCACCTACGGTCCTCTTGAGGGCCGTAGGTGGGTGACGGGGGGGCGAGTGGAGGGGGATGCGGGCGGAAATGTTATTTTGAAGCGACGGGGGGACCAAACGAACCACTGGGCATGGGCTGTGCGTGCACACGTCGTCCAAGGAAAGTGAATAAAACCAAATTCGAAACGAAATTAGTTGTCTCGGGCGAAAATATGCATATTTGAAACGAGAGTACGACTTTATAATTCCACACAAAAATATATTTATTTCTTGACGCGACCTAGGTTATGTACAGTACTGAAACTGTCGAATCCGATGATGACATTTATCGTGTTGTCGAATCCTAAGTCGTGTTCAGAGATAAATATATTTTTGTGTGGAATTACAAAGTTGTACTTTCATTTCAACATGCAAATGCGATAAGGTGCCAATGGCAATGGGGATTACGGAAGGAAATACTGTCGAAGGAATGTCGATTGCAAGGGGGGGGGGAGCATACGTCAGATCATAAGGAGCCGTGCCCAAAACAAGGGAGTAAACAGAG
>WURS02059072.1:0-10729 GCA_011762765.2 Rhinocypha anisoptera | reverse complement strand
CTCTGTAAAAACAAGTTTTCCTTCTCCTCCTCCAGCATCAGAATGAGATATACTAGTCGTAACATCTTAAAACAATGTATGGAAAGGGCGAAAGAAAAAATGACATGTCAAACAAAAAGAAAATATATCGTATAAAAAATAGGAAAAAGAAGGGTAGAAGAGAAAACAAAAATAATACTAGTTACTCTTACACAAATACTAATTTTTATTATCAGAATATGATCGTTAGTGGTAACAGGAACCAGGTTCATACTTGTTAGATTCATCATTAGTACGGTACTTTAATCGGGTGATCGGTTGATTGCGGATCCTTTCCTATCTACCTCTCTAACCCCTTGGTACTCGTAGTTCTTTTCAACGTCTCTTTTTTTGTTCGCCTATGCCTCTTTACTTGTATTTTATATTGTTTGCGTGTGTGTGTATATATATATATATATATATATATCAACACATAGACACACATTCAAATAATAGGAAAATAAGGAGAGGGAACAGATAAAAGGACGGACACTAAGTGGTTAAAGCACGCCTCGACCTGCAATTGGGAAGTCCGGTGTTCGAGTCCCGGATGAGGACAAAAATTTTCTCATAGGAATTTGTCTGTCTCATCAAATGTTTTCTACCACACTTTGTGTTCGTCTTTTTATGTGTTCCATTTCCTTATGTCCTATTATTTTAATGTGTATTTTCACCATATGGCGGTTGTTTTTTTATGAATGTGTATATATGGCCGAATCGGCTCCATTTCCTACTTCGGCTATGCGTGCCTCTAAACGCACTGTACCTCTTTCAAATTCGTATGTCTGTTTATAATACTCCTTTCCTATCTTCCCTTTTCATCACGCCTTCTCTCGGTGGCCGAAGCCACTCTGGCAAAAAGCTGAATGCATATTTACCCGTCAAAATCATGTGTGAGGAGAGAGTTCTCGTAGGTGTAATTGGTTAAAACACGCCTCGACCGGCAATTGGGTAAGTCCGGTGTTCGAGTCCCGGCTGAGGACAAAACTTTTTCTCATAAGAATTTGTCGGTTTCCATTAAATATTTTCTACCACACTTTGTGCTCGTCCTTTTATGTATTTCCTTTCCTTATTTTCCTACCATTATTTGAATGTGTATTTTCGCCATATGGCGGTTGTATCTGTGAACGCATATTTGTTTAGTCGTATTTTGTGTAACACATACATCAGTGTTAGTGTTGTTACCGTTGCCGGGAACACCAGTTATTTTGGTGGGCCACCTATATGTTTCGGCGCAGAAAAATTTGCAAATACGAGTGAAAACAAAACCTGTTTCAATGTGATGGAGATTGATTTTTGCACATGTTCTCTTTCCATATTTTCATCTCTCTCTTCCTGTCGATGCGTGGGTGGGGAGGACTACTAAAGAGCTGCCGCCGTTAGTTTTGTCATAACTGCTGCCAAACTCTGTAATCACGATTCTCAATCATAATTGCTTTCTCTTCTGGCGAAGTTACCCTCTTATAGTGCTCTGTGATGGCGAGCGATGGCAAGCGAAAATAGAAGGACAGCCATAAATTATCCTTTCCAGTAAGCTGATACTTTGTAAGCGAGATTCGACTTCCTGTAATTCAAGTTTCAGTTTTCTTTTTGACCAAAGACCGGAGAGAATACGATACGAAGTTTTGCACGTTTTCAACTACCTTTTTTTATATTAATTTTTGTACTAAAATTGACATGAACATCAAAGTTTCCAAAGCACATCCAGCCCCCTTCCTATCTTTCGTGAACTCCTCCCCTAATCACCTTTATTGTTTCGCCTCGATCCCTCAACATTCATCTTTCCTGCATATATCGTGCATCCATATCGTCTTCTCTCGCAGTCGTTAGTTCTGATAATTACATATTTCCGTGTATACCAATTACGAATATAAATGAGTAATTTTTTATACCGCAGGATACCAATACGTGCGCCTCGAAGGCGTAAATTCATTATCTTGAAGAGCATATTTTTAGTGGTCACTATGGAATCACTGAAAGTAATGAAATAGAATTTAAAAGGGTTCTCACATAAATCGTAAACTAATGTTAACTATGCAAAAATACAATGAAACATAAGACTAGACTATGTTAGAAAAAGACTATGCAAAGAGGAAAAAAAGTCTTATATAGACTAATTAATCATAATGTAGCCCATGTAAAAAAAGACTATGTAAACTTAAGAGATGAGGGAGGAGCTATTATCTATGGAATGAGATTAAAAGAAAAAACTTTTAGGCAATATATGAGGTGAACTAGAGACATCTTTCTAGGAGGTAAACCGGAACATACATGTGTAGACATTCATGTGTATATGAAGGTAAACTTAAGCCACATAAAAATGTATATTTTATATCTCCTGACTATTTATCTTACTCGCGGCTCGTTTTACATAGTGTCCACTAAGAGGAGGGTATCAACAAAAAAATCAGGAGTGACAAAAGAGTGGGAAGAAACGGATATATAACCTATAGGATTAAAAAATCACAACACTGCAATTCCACATACATAAATAACTTTATTTTTACAACCTAGTTTTCACCACAGCGTGGCATCATCACCAATTCTGTGGTGAAACCTAGGTCGCGAAAATAAAGTTATTTATTTACGTGGAATTGCAGTGTTGTGATTTTTTAATCCTGTACGATGAAAAAATTCCACCAAGGTACGGCTGAAACCATTTCGGATTTATAACGTTTTAAATATTAATAAGACGTGAACAGTTCAATGCTCTCACTTTTAAACAGCGTCTACTTTGAATCTTCTACGATTATGATCCAATAGGTCGTAGGTGAGGTTTCAGTTTTGCCACCAATAGTACATGGAGTCGCTGGTAGACAGGATAGATAAAATTACTTGTCTCGCGTAGATAAATGACGATACATTATGAATCCAATCATTATTAAAATTTTATTTTGAGAAATATAATTGAGAAATATAATTGAGATAATAATATTTTGAGAAAAAAATAATTTGTTAGTCAACAAGGTGAACTTCATAACTCATTCACAATCTTCAGACACGAAGAGAAAAATATCAACTGTGACGAATATTACGTATTTTAATGAGCTTATCTCTACTCCTGCCGTCTTGGTGTCATAATTCTGTGATTAAAATAAAAGCCAACTCTGTGACATCCCACGTAGTAAATAATACTAAGACTTAATAACGTGATAAGTGCAGAAGGGGAGAGAGTTGATCTGTGAAAAGAACCGAAAAGTAAAAGTCACGTTGGTGACTTTTACGACTGCGGTTATGGAAATTTGATGGTAGCCCTGAGAGATGTAACGTGTGGGATGGATGAGAGGATTCATTAATAGGCAATCAACCACTCTCATTGTGAGCCAACTGTTAAAGGAAGACAATATCTATGGCTTGGAATAGCCTAAATTAATCTCACCTGTCCTATAGCTGTGAATAATACACCACTTTCATGGTACCAAAATCATATTTTCACAGTGGTTTCCATTGTGTCGGTTCAGGGCTTAAAAGAAAATTAATGCTTCCAGGAAACTCATAATTTCTCTCTCAGTTTTAATATCCAGTCGTGAGAGGTATTCATAGAGTTAAAAAAATTTAGAACGGAACATAAAGCACAAACGTTAAAGTCTATTATGGCACCACGGGTTCCCAACTCCTTCCCTTACAGATTCATGAGTGCGAGAAGACACATGATTGAGAAACTTACAGCTCTAGAATTGTTTAATCTGTTTTATCTCTAAACTAAGAAACGGACTGCTCACATGCAAAAAAATAAGATGACGTGTTTCAATCATGCTTTGCTACAACATAAAATTTCTGGATTTTATACAAAATAAACAGCAGCTACAGCTAAACCCAAGCTGAGTGATTTTTCGGGTACCACATCTTAGTGGGAAACCGCAGGCGGGACAGGGAAATGAATTGGCCCCTCTACCCTGATGTGTAAATTTCCACACGCCGTGGGCTTAGTACTAGGTGAGCTCTATCCTCACTTAACATACCAACCTTCGGGTTGATCACTGTGGTTCTATATACAAAATATATTACAAAATATATATACAAAATTCCAGTCGTGATCGACTTTCTCATAATTGTCAAAACAGTGTGGAAGGAGTTCATTCCCATTGTCGTTCATCGTGAATCTTTCAATCCGAAGATTGGTTGACTGCAGTCCTCCAACCTTCCCAAAATAAAGATGTTAATTTATTTTATTTCTTCTTTCCGACGTTCTCTTTAATTGGTCCCTCATGGGTGCTTTCCCTCTACTGCTCCTTCCCTTATATTCTTTATGGATTCATTATGCTTCAGGGTGTGTCCGATCCGTCTGGTCTTCTTTTTCTTATTGTATTCCATATTGACTTGTCTTCCTCCACTTTTCTGGGCGCTTCCTCCTTTCTCACTCTATCTTTTCACTTCATCTTCAGTATCCGCCTCGAGCACCGTGTTTCGAAGGCTCCTTCTAATCTTTATGGCCTGCTTAGCCTCCGATCCATGGGTTGCGATGCTCCACACGGATGTTTTCATACAATGCTTCCTGTTTTTTTTTGCTATCTTCATTGAGACTACGACTTGGAATGAGACATTTCGCAATGCGTCGAGTAAAAGGGATTGATTACATTTCTTTACAATTTCAGAGGAATATTTTTTTAATAGTAATTTTTTTCAGAGGAATATCGCCGAATCGTCCAGGGTTTCTTGTCTCTCAAACACGTCTCTTAGAAGTAATTTGTGATTATCTGTACTTTCTTTTAATTATTAACTGTGTTTGTAATGTAAGGGAAAAGGACGATAAATATACATCGAGGAGATTAGATTTACGGCCGACCGGGTTAGCCTGGTGGGTAGCGTGATCGCCGGCTAACCCAAAGGTTCGATTCCCTCCCATGGTATGGGTGTTGACTTTGTCCAAGTTGTTCAAGTTGATTTGAAGAGGTGCGAAATGACCATAGCCTTCAAAGCACCTTATATAAATAAAAATACTACTACTGCGAGATTATATTTACTCGGGTGGAGGCTGGTAGGACGGGGGCAGTTGATAATAATTGTAATTTTTGGTACCCCGGCCAACAGTTCTCTCCAAGTAAAAGCTTTTAAGTATGGTTTGGATGATGTTTGTTTTTCATGTAATCTATGGTTGTATTTTTTTGTATGTGTAAGTTTGGTTGGCAAGGTATGGTGGTATGTTTGTATTTTATGCAATGTAGGGTTGTAATGTATTTATGGTGTATACTATGGTGTGCATGATGTTGTATTTTTCTGAAAACAGGTACGTTGTTATTTTTTATATGGTTTATATGTACATACATATATATATAGAATGATGTTGTCCAATATCACTTTTTTCTTTTATGTATATATTTTCTGAAATTGGGAGAGTGTACATTTTTATATTTTCAAAACCTACATGGACCTATAGTCCATGGGACTAGGTTCTCGAAATAAAATAAATTCTATATTCTAAAAAGGGTCTATAAAACAATTTTAGTCATTCCAATTGCAAACAGTGTTTCATGATAAAAATAAAACATTCGAATAGCTGAAGAACATGATGATTTCATCTTGGTTATTCTGCGATTTAACCTACCCTATTTTACGCGTGATTCTCCCCTTCGCATAATTTCCTACTAGATTTTAAAGTAAACATATTTGAAAATAAGAGTTGGTCTTGCTTAACTTCGTCCCCCCCCCCTTTCCCAATGATTATGAAATCCCATATCGATGAATATTCCTTTGGATATTTATTAACAAAGCCTATAATGTTCCCAGCCGTAAACAACCGACCTAACGTAAAAGTGTAGAAATTCTCCATGAATAAACCATTTGATACGCTGGGGATTCAACCATTGGATTTTCCATTTGGGGGTCGGGCTTTGCTAGCTAGGTATACCATCAAGCTTACTTCATCAAAGGCGAATTTTCGCAGGGATTTATGCCAACCGCATGTTCTCACTTACGGTCTACGTTGTAGAACAAGTAAGCCATTCGCGCTTGAAACAGCACAGTCGCGAGTAGATAACTAAACCGAAATTCCATCGCTCTAATGGAACTTCTTTCTTTGATGTTGGAATAATTTGCTACCCTCTGGTATCCCTCCGTGAGATACAGAGGCCGTAATAATTTCCAATATCTAAAGAATTAGTCAGATATAGAAATGGGCGATTTCAAGGAATAAAGCGATTCGACAAAATCGATTCGAATTGCATTGTGTGAATCGAGCCGAATCGGAATCGTAACTGAATCGGTATCGTAATTGAATCGAAACGGAATATAATCGGAAAGAAAACGAATCAAATCAGAATCGGATCACAATAATCTATTTAAAATAACCGGGAATCGTATTAAAACTATTGATTTCCTAGTGAATACGTAGAATCGTATTCGCCGTTTAAAAAATGTTACTGAATTAACGCAAATGAATGACAACAGCAAACAATATCTATATTTTATTTACGATTAATATTTGTTTTTACCGAATGAGTTACTTATAATTTATTGTCATCGCCTATTCCTCCCCTCTCTCAAATTTTTGTGGGTCATTTGGAAAAAACTGGGGTAGGGGAATCACGCGAGTAAATACGGAATTCCTACGCGAACACCTTTAGTTCAACCCATGATTTTACTTGCTTAGGGCTAACGGTTACCAATCTTTTTCCATGCGAGATGGAATATTTTAATAGTAAAAGGCGTCGCAATCAAATCGATAGTTGACATATAGGTGGCCACGATTTATTACATTTTAATTTATTCACATACTCTCTCAGATGCCACCGCCAGTTCGGACCGCTTGATAGGTTATCCGAACTCCCATTTCGAACCTTAAAGGTTAGTCCATTGTCTGTTCACAATGGGTAATAAAATCAACAAGGAAAATACTCCGCAATCTCTTTCGCGGTCTTGTAAAAATCTGCGCTCCGAAAAGGCCCCATTGTGGCTGCCGATGCCGAAGTCTTCCGTGACCGCCGATAATACTTGGAGGAAAAAATATTTTTAAATTTATTTCGATCAGCACGTCTTCTCACCCTTGCCGAAAAAAAAATCACGTCAAACCAGTTTTTCAGCCGTGAGAAACTTACTTTGAATTTAAAGCAAGAGGGAGGGAGCCATATGGTCGCCGATCCTTCCAAACTCAACCCGTCCCTCCTTCCTCTTCCTTCTAGAACTTCGCCCTTCCAATTCATGTCGATCTGTGTGAGATTTCGAGGCGGGCGGGTGTGGTGACAATATGGCTCCGCTGCTTCCGAAACAGCAGCTCGTTTAGTTCATTCTTCCTCACTCACTGGAGTAGTCAGCGTAATTGGCTTGCCTTGCTCGCACGGAATATTCCACAGGTCAGCACCACTATCCCAGCATACGTGCTCTACTCTCAAACGAAACCAATGGCGCGCGATGGAATCTTTGTGAAACAAAACTCCGGGGGATTAGGGATCTCAATTTAACGCCCTCACATCGTGACTGCATGGGCAGTCAAACTTGGGTCTTGAGATTGAAAGAAATAAGCGAAAGCTCGGGGCATTTCACTTGTGGTTGCTGAGAATGATAGAGAAGATAGAAGTTTTCGGATAGAAGAGTAAAAGGGCACATTAGAGGAGAAGGGGAAGTGGCCAGGGGAAATCCGAAGTTGGTTCGAAGATACATTGGTGAAAGCAAGTTGTTGAAGGCGGTGACAGAAGACACAATTATAAGTATGCGAGTTAGAGGGAGGAATTTAGAATAGGGATTTCGGATGGAATAATAGCAGGTGGTGAAATAAAGTGTTCATGGCAGAAAAATTGATATGTTACGTTTTGAAGATGACGTGGTGATATTAGCTGAAAGTGAAGAATGCTTATCAAACATGAGGAGAGAGTTGGAGGGAGTCTGTAGCAGATACAATATGAACATCAACGGAGAAAAGACGAAGACCCTTGTCATAAGCAGGATGGGAACTGATTCTAAATGGTCGAAGGCCCGATACAGTACAGGGGTTCCAGTACCTTGGGAGCAAAATCACATCAGGTGGAGGCAGTGCCGAAGGTCTTATCAGTAGGATTAGCCAGGCCAAGGCAGCTTTTAATAAGAAGAAAGGGCTCTTAACTTCCAACAACATTAATTCAGGTTTAAGAAAACTCCTACTCAAGACATTTTTGTGGAGCGTAATGCTTTATGGAAGTGAGACACTTTCTAGGGATGAACGAAAGAGAGTAGATGTCTTTGAGATGTGGTGCTACCGGAGAATCCTCAAAACATCGAGAGAGTACCAAATGAAGCGGTTGTACGGATAGCTGATGAGTTGCCATGTCTGTGGAAAGCAATGAGAAAGAGACGAGACACCTGGATAGGCCACAGTATAAGTCATGAGGGGATTACTAGGAACCATTATAGAAGGCTCATTTCATGGTTAAAATGCGAAAGTGAGACCCAGGAAGAAATATAAACAAAATGTAGAGGATATGTGCTGCCATTCATACTTGGAGTTGAAGAGGATGTCCCAAGATCAAGCGGTAACGGCGACGAAAGACTGCTGCCAACTAATCCACGATTTGCTGGCCAGAGGAGGAGATTAACATTGAACTCTAGGATAAATGGCTCCCAATTTCATAGATGATAATTGGTGAAAATAAATTTGTTAATTCAACAGGTATTAACAAATAGTCCACTCATTGGTTAATAACCCAGGTTTCGGCTGCAAAGCGCCATCATCGGGTGACGAACAGTGGGAAAATACGGGCATAGGATCCGATTAGCCCCCCTCTACCCTATATAAAAAAGGCGGGTAAAAGGGGAGGAGGGGATTCTGTAAGGAACGGTGAGGACCTGATTAATTATTATATCTCCATTTGTTTATATGTGGTATATGATCTTGCGAAGGAAAAATATATTTTTAATTTATTCGTTCTACAGCCTATCTGGCTGATTTTATGCATATGGTCTGATCGATCTGTATATGTCTTTAACGTCTTCAGGCCTTACGACTGTTTAACGAACCATCGAACCTTACGAAATTTTAACTTAACGAATAATGCTTGTACCAAGGTTTTCCAATCAATAGTAACGCATGGCATTGAAATTCGTTTATTACGAAAAGTAGGCCTAATCGAGCGCCGAAAATCCGCGCATAGGTGGGAAGGATTTTTCTCTGGACTTTATTTTTTTCATTTTATGAGAAAATCAAAACACGAAAGGAACAAGTGAAGCGCGTTCGGCGTAGTATTTATTATACAAGACGGGCAAACCTTCGACACTTAACGGAATTCGTTCACGATCGAAGACATTCTGATGTTCAAATATCCCCGTGAAGTTATCATCATCAGAAGCTCGTTCTTTCCATTACAGAGAGGGTGACTGGCATGGCAAACTAATTTAAAGTCAGAAATCATGTTCAACAAGGTGTGCAACCTCCGTTACTTGCGTAAAATTTTAATCCCGGCATTTCCAAGCATCATGGAAAAATGTGATGACTGCTGGAAGGTTCTAGAGGGCATGTTACACGGGCTCCAGTTGAAGGAAGGAGACACCATCACTCAGCTGGCAGCGTGTGCTCAGGAGGCAAGGTGTTCGTATTGAGAGTGCTTGAGGAGCACTTACTGCCGCCGTTACAACGAATCAAGATTGAATGTCGGAAACAGGAAGTAAAATAGCTCGAGTGTAGAGGGCAGCGAAGAGGTCTAAATAAAATACTACGGTGTAACACTTGACATGGGACAAGGAGAAAATACGTTACACTCCATCCTCGGAGTTGTAACAAAGAAAATCACTTCCAACAGATGGGCTGCGAGGAATTTATCGGTGTGAATTTGCATTAATCTCATCTCTTCTTGAATACCACTTGGTCGATCTGGGCCTGTCCAATGATGATACCTTAATTCAAAATAAAATTTACGTGAGTGGACGCCATGGGAAAATTTTATTCGTGAAAAAGGAAAAACCTCTATTGGAAGAAAAAAAACACTATGGCAAACACTACATTCTCCAACGTGAAAGGAACAGGGAAAATATTGTCGAGTTTAGTACATAGGGTAAATAATTTCATTTAATTCAGAAAACCAGATTGTTTTCAAATTAACGTAAACAAATAACAAAATTCCCTTTTATTTCTTTACAATGGTTGACCTAACTCAATGGTGGATGTTTGCATGGTGTAACGGTAGCTCTAAAGACGTCCCAAATATGAGAAAAGAATAACACAGTGAGAGCATATGCTGGTGTCCTCGAATGTAAATTAACATTAAGGCGAAAAGTTTTGAATAGACATTTCTAATGCTTTAAATTGTATCATTCATAATCTAATTCATCGGCTTATTTGTCTTGCTACAACTTTTTAAATCCCTGGAAAGAAGCAAAAAATTACTCAAAAAATATACCCTGACGCTATTAGCATAGGTATGGAAAAGGATATTCTTTGCGACCTAAAAAATGTATTATTAATAATGCATCACGCACCACGTATTATGAACTATGAACCTTGTATTACGTGTGTTTATATATGTATATACAATAAAACACACGAAACAGGAACACAAAAAACACACAAAAGAGGATTGGACTTACTTATGGGTATTTCGGTGACCACCTCCGATGATTCTGCATAGTACCTCCCCCGGTGATTCTTCTAGTTCGTAACGGTGGCCACCGAAATACCCACAGTAAGTCCAATCCTCTTTTGTGTGTTTCTTGTTCCTGTTTCGTGTATTTTATTGTTCATCAGCATGATTATGCGTACTTTCCCGAACATTATATATATATATATATATATATATATATATATAACGAA
>WURS02059061.1:0-10730 GCA_011762765.2 Rhinocypha anisoptera | reverse complement strand
AATACTTCACTGAAACACCCAAATCAGGGACGATTCCGACGGCGAGTTGCTCCTTGGGTTCGGCCTCCTCCTCTTCTCTCCACGAGCGCCACCGCCGGCCGGCTTCTGCTTTCATGAATCGCCACGGAGCGTGCGACCGCAGCGCCGCACCGTGGCTACTACGACCAAGCACAGGGCCGGTTTTTTCCAGAAGCCTGCGAGACGCTGGAGAGAAAGGAAGTAACTGGGTAGAGCGAGCGCGTCGTTTGCATTGTTTTGCGTGTTTTGTTTCGTGCACCCCTAGGAATACTATCCATTTGGTGTGACTCTTAGCTTCGGCGAATACCTATTAGTGGATTCTCTCGTACGAGGTTCAACAGGTGAGGCGAGTGTCTCTCGGGGGCGTCGTCCTAGACCTCCCGCGGCGACGAAAAGGGAGAGAGTGAGAACTGACCTCGGGGCGGCGGCGTCGTCGTCGTCAGGGTTCCATCCTTTCGCCGCGACCCCGATCATTCGACGCAGGGGCGGCCAGGAGTCGACACGGAGGCGGTGGGCGAGAGGAGGAGGCGAAGTGATTCAGGAGGGTTTGAAAAAACAAACAGTGATACAGCAGTGAGTGGATGGATCGAGTGTGGGGAGTGAGGGCGAGGCAAAGCAAAACACCGGAGCCGGAGGGAGCGAATGGAGATTGCGGCAGATTAGAAAAGATAAGTGGAGATGCTGGAGAGGAATTTAGAGTAAACGGCTGGGGAAAGGCAAGGATAAAGAGCAGAGATTAGTGAGGTAAAAAAATATACAGTCTTTTTTCCTGCGTCAGCGTTTTATCCGGACTATTAAGGAGTTTGCACTTCCCAAAAATTTAGTGCACCCTCAATGGCCTGTGCGCCTTCTCCTTCAAGTCCCACTGGGAGTCGATTTGATGTTTGGGAAAAGTTGAGTTGCCAAAAATGCTTCGTTTCGCTGCACTGAAGACGAGAATCAAAATCTCTAGCGTGGAAGAAGCAACGTACTCATGAGCTAATATTTTACAGATATTTCGGATATAATTAAAATATTCAAATTTGAGATTTCAATATTAGTTGAAGAAAAATTAATTAATGTTTTTAATTATAATGATGACACGTGAAGAAATAATTCCATAAATACGCTCCATGTATTCCATATAATCAAATGTATTGCATAGATGATGCTTTATTATTGGTACAATCTTGTAATGATCGAAGTAAATACCCTGTAAATATATAGGTTTATCCCTAATTTAAATTTCATTGATAAAAAACCTACATTAGTAATTAAAAATCAATTGATTTTTACAGAATAAGAGAAATATATGTTCATCATTTGATTTTGCATAACTTGTTCATGATATAGACTAGAATTTCGTTGGACAAAAATCGTTTTAAATAACATTGGAGAATATTATAACTCTAATTTTAAAGAAAAAGTTATAAATGCCATAAAAATTTCTGAAAATATTTATAACTCTATATATATATATATATTGAATCTCCTTGATACATAATATCACATTAATTATTTTCTCAGGGCTTCGCGTTGTCTACCATAAGGAAGTGCAATTTGCCTTCCCAAATTAGGCTTGTAAAGTAAAAAATCCATACGTTCTTGCGTTTTTTTGTCTTCATTCGATAAGAAAAATTTAATATAACTAACGGAGAGTATACAGTCAGTAATGTATCCCAGGATAGTATTCCAATAAGTGAATATGGATTCCCGAATCTACCAGTCAAATTAATGTTTATATTGGATGATATTACTTCTCACTACAAATTCCCCGAGGCTCCCGAGAAAATATATTTTCTAAAAAAACTTTTCAAATTTTAAATTAATAATAATCCGCTTGAAGTTCCGCGTAATATTTTCTCACTTCATGCAATCAGAAATGTCTATTTTTGTCTTGCCTCTACCGTGCTTTTTTATATATTCTACCTTGTAGCACCCGCTTCGGCGTCTTCTAGCACCCTCTTAGTAATTTTCCCATCCACTTATCTTGTCTGCTTCGTATTTCAACCAATAATATTCTATCCTTCTACCATGCCCGAAACTTATTCATTTATCTTGCTTCCTGTCATAGATGTCTCCAAAACTATATCTCAGAAGACCTCCAATACATGATCAACTTCATTCCTTTATGAAAGTGTCTCCGCGCCATTAACATTATGATTTTGATTTACCTATCTATATTCTACGTCTTTACCTAAGGCGCCTCTTACTAGTTCTCTCCTCTTACGCAAGGCTCATTTATCTTACGAAATTCACCCTCTATTACCACGTCTGGTACCTACCACAATCTCTCCAGATATGCGAGGGATCAACCTGCACTAATTTATGCCTTCCCAGTTGCATGATTGTATACAAAATAAACATGTGTTTTAAACAATCTGAAACACTCAAACATATTTTTCGCAGTTTTTACATTTTCACCAATTTACACGTGAGACTATTTCAATCAGAGCACATACCTGCACCTGAAATACATTAAGTGAGGACTGCAAGTTGACTGAAAGGTCCAAAAACTTTCGAAAAATCGGAAATATGAAGCAATTGGTTTCTATCCAACCTTTGAATCTTGCCTGTATGTCTTCCAGCACCACTCTAAATGTTCCCTTTGCATTTAAAGCTAAAAGCAGTGGAGATAACTGAGAGCCCAGCCTTACAATTACCTGCTCATTCAATTCTTCATTTTCTACTTTGTGCTCTTTGAAACTTATGTAGGTTTCTAGTAATTTAAGAATCAATCCAAAGAGTTAGGATACTTAGCTATACACATCCTACTCTGTTTTAAATTATTGACATATTTGTGAACACTTTCTGAATATACTTTACATTTCTTTCTATTTACGTCCTCAATATCACAATTATATTGCGAAGTGCTTTAATATCTTAAAATCATATTGATACTTAGTCATGAAATTATATACCCAATTATCCAGCGTACTGTCTACGATTTTTATAGATAACTCTAAAGGGTGCAACGATAATCTGATGCTACTCAAGTCGTCAAGATTTTGAATTTATCTTTTTCGGAGTGAATATTTATATCGATAGAATTTTTCTGGCTTCACATTTTCTTAACAGACGCTCATGACTCCACAGACGAGCTGAGGTTTCATAAGTTCTTCATTTTTACTCCTGAGTAATATGTGCACCCACTCTCTTATTATATTTAATTCTCTATTACCCCGTTATCTCGGTGTATATAGCACAATGACCTAGGCCATTTATTTTAATAAGTTTTCTCTTGCAAATCTGCATGATGAAGCCTAATGTATGTTTTTCCATATAGTTTCTCCAGTTGCGCGTTCCACACCTCCTGAATCTCATTTTCAGGACGTCTACTTCTCTCTTCATTGTGACTGATTCAGTTTTAATTATATTCATCGTGAAAGTTGTTCTATGACTGTATGACAATCGCGCTGTTCTTCTTATCATACTCCCTATGCCCTATTTGTCTTTCATCTCTTATCATTCCTCTTTATTTATCACTATCCAGTACGCACATTCTTCCATACTGAATATTTTCTGGACACTCACTGTTCTCTCCATCATTCTTCTCTTCCATTTACCTTTTCTACCATAATTTCATTATTTTTCTCTTTATGTGTCATCATTCTTAAATCCGTAGTTGCTTCATTACGATTCATTTTCTCTTTTCTCCTCTTTAGTATCCAATATCTCCCTCTATTCCTAGTTTAGGACTGGTCTAAGTTTATCATTGGGTTAGGAACCTATTGTTCCTCCTAAGAAATCTTTCTTAATGACTCTTAGGATTCCTAACTCCATTTCCTGTCCCATCATGTTCATTAGGTTTTATTTAAAACTTATCTAATATTATTCGAAATAAAATTTGGTTTATGTGTGTGTATATAGTTAATGTGAATTGTCATTTTTAACTTTGTACGATAACTTACATATCTCTGACCATATGGGAGTGAAATTGGCATTTTTTCTCTATTTTCTCACTTTTTAATACTGAACCTCCTTCAGTTTTCGTGTTTAATCCATTTTTTGTTTATCGCTAAAGACGCTCTCTTGCAAACCACGAGCATTCTCCCCCTCCGGGGGTATCTCTTGAATCGAAGCATAATCCCACCTAAAAAGCATCGCCTCCTTCCCCCACTACCGCATTCCAATCACCCGCCACTATAAGGTGTTTTTTTGTCTGGTGGTATTTTAAATTCATCTTAATGCCGATATGTTCCATCAATATAAATTACCTATCGCCATATTCATTTAGACTGCTACGAAATTTTCTGTCTGGTCTTCTTCCCATCTGGTCTTTCTGTCCGAAAAAAGTTTTCGATTACTTAATTTATCAACATCAACTGTCTTCCTTCTTTGTCGTTCAAGAAAATGATACATCACTTGATGTTAGATTACCGTAACTTAATTATTCCTAGAAATATTCCTTGAAGATTTCATAAAAGCTTAATCCTGAAGCCAATCAATTTCTACTGCCATTCCATTTCACATCACCATACCCTAAAGCTCCTCGTATACCGGGATTAGGGAGAATACATTCTGAATGACAGGTTTGTCTATATTTGTTGTGGGTTACACTATTTAAGGATTGAAATGAACAGAAAAAATTAGAATGTATAAGTAATCATCTAAGTGTTTTTCTGAGTAGGGAAAATTTTATCTGGACAAGTACAAATTAAAATAGATTCAAACAAGGAAATTTATTAGTATTTATAGTGCTATGAAAGAGTGAGGCAGGCGCAATGAGGATCACCCTCAAGAACAAAAATACATCGTGTTTATATCAGTAAAAACAAACAGATGCAGGTACAAGTTTAAAATTTTTATGAGAGATTATTACATTCGATATTAGAAGTTGCATTCATCAAAAGAAATATAATGCAAAATGTGTTACCTTCAAAAATTGAAAAATGCCAAAGGTTATTAAAATTCCCCGAACAATATTAATGAATTTCTGAGAAATATTTGGGAAAAAGCAGTCCAGGAGTTGGTCCTTAGGCATACTTACTTGGAATCCAGATGTCAAAAAGTTTATATCCTAGTATTGAATTGTTATCGTAAAATGATTAAATACTGTAATATATAATCGGAATTAGATAAAGATAGTGACTAATCTTTAGTCATGTCCTCATTAGTGCCACCATTAATTCTGTAATCAGAAAAAATGATGACCTATTTAAATTGACTGGATAGAGGTCAACCGGCATAAGAGAAAGAAATAAAAAAAGTAATGAGAATATGATGAATCGAGATGATTATATTTATTGATAAACGAAACAAAATAAGCGCCAAAGAGAGTATATATGAAGAAGGAAATGTATGAAAAAAACGGACGTTAAATGAAATTACGAGGTGGAAGAGAAACCCTAGAAGAATCCTAGAACCAAGGAGGAAAGAAATTCATGAAAATGAGATAATATGAATTATATGTAAGATAAAAAGTAGAGAGAAATAAATAGGCTAAGTGAAGCTGTACTAGAGAAAATTATTAAAAGAAAAGTTGAATTAAATACCGTAGAATTAGGAACCACTTCATTGAAATGAGGGCATTATGACTCGTAATAAAACTACAGGTTAAAATCACATAAAATCTTTGGAGATACCATGTTTTTTGCATAGACAGTATCAAATTCCGAAAACAACTGTATATCGTTCAAATAAATATATTTGATGTTAATGATATGACTGTGTTGAATTTTATTAACTAATTATGTGATATTACATTAAATGCGTGAGTTATTTACGGACAATTTTAATGCATATATTTCACTAATTTACAAATGAATCTATAGATCCTAGCAAAAAGGTTTTTTCACAATTGATTTCTCTACTAAAAATCATGTGCATTTTCTTTACGTCCTCCTTAGATATAATAATTATTCATTTCAATTTTTGCCCCTGTAAGGCTTCATTTACCTGGGAAGGATACTTAATTTATTTGGTGGTTCATTTTTTCAGTGGTATATTATTTTCTAAATTCGTTCTTTATTTAATGCATGTCCAATAATTTCTGAAATTTAATGAGCTAACTGTGTAGTGAAGATCTTAAATTTTAACTTGAACAGAAAATTATGCAAGTACCTCTTTTTTTTACTGTGTTTCAAACAATAGGCGCAGATGCTCACGTAATTTACACATCTTATTTTGTAGCATTTTAATCTCATAGTCGAAGTTTTATAGGATTGCACTTTCAATATATACTTCAATTTTAATTAATGGTGTCAGTCTCAACTATGCGGAAATTCATTTTTACATAAAATGACCAAAAACGCTCTGTATTTATAGGAAAAATTTTTACCAGGCACTACTAGACTCAGCGATTAGCGTCATCATCAGGTACAAAGTGAAGAAAGGCGAGCCATAGTTTAGCTTAAATGGGTATATAAACCACACCTTGACGTTCTTGACGTTGTACCTGTTGAAGACAATAAACTTTGAGATTATTTGTACCTAATAATAATGCCTAAAGGCAATATAGTGTGTTTTTGTTATTTTATATAATTTCTGTTTCCATGATAATGGCATTGCAATAGATTACGGATCACCTATTGTGATTAACGTAGTAATGAGATTATTATCGCTTATCCAACTATGAAATTGTACAAAGAGAGGTTGAAAGACGTCAAAGAGGAGGGACGACGTGTATAACAATGTAAGAAAAAAAAGGTAACGAGTACCCTGTGCGAAAAATCGAGGAACCCAGTCATGCAGGAACCAGAGGTGGTTAAGGAATAAAAGGATTGATTAGCAAAGTGGATTGGAGCTGCTGCGAAGAAAGTCACAATAGAGTGAAAAGATAACGAAGAAAAGCGCGTAAAATAGGGAGAAAAGGTTTAGGAATGGCAGGAAAATGTTTAGAAACAGTAGTTCATAGATTTATTGCAAACTTCGAGAAAATTGAAATGATTTTAATTCCAAAGAAAAAAAATGTATGGATTCAAAGACCATGGTACATAGATTATGAACCGACACGTGCCTGAAAGAAGAAAACGTGAATTCATAGGTTGAAAAAAACGATCCAGGAAATATGTCGGGAACATTTTACGATTAAATAAAAGTACAGAAATGACGGAGGAACTCAGCTTAATAAAATTGGAAAAAAAGTAATACATTTAAACAATCAAAATTATGAAGTCTACTCGGAATTGAATAGGTATTTTCTAACGTGGAATGGACATAAAAGTCCAACCCTCTGGAAAAATCGTAATTGCTTACGTCAGAGGTTATAAAATCTACCGGAATCAAGTTACTAAAATGAAAAACGGGAGGAAAAAAGAAGGTAAAGTAAATGGAGACAGAACGTGGTGTTATCCTCTCACCAGGACTGTTTAACGTATAGTTGGAAGAGGCAACAAAGTAAATACAGAAACAGGGCATCCGTGGAATCATTGTGAACGGAGAAAAAATTTAAATGCTACGTTTCGCGTAAGAAAAAGCTGTTCTTTCACAGAGATACGAAAACTTACAGATAATCTTGAACTTGATGAAACAAGTAATACTGCAGGGGTAAAACATGAGAGCAGTTAAGAAGATTAAAATCATAGTATACAGAAAAGAGAAGCTGAGTGCAGCCGTCAGGGCACAAGGAGAGAAATTAGGGCAAGTGGAGACACTCACCTACATAAAGAAGGAGCAGGGCATGGGAGGGATAAAGTTAGACGGATATCAAGTGTAGATTAGCTGAAGCTAAGAAGGCATTCATGGCGAAGAGACAATTTCTTGGTTCGAGGAAGATAGCACTACAGTAAGGGAAGCAGAGGCTGAAAATTTTCTCGAGGAGCAAGGCGTTCTATGGATCAATTCCAGAGATCAATTAGAAACATTAGAGTGAGGAACGAGGAATGGCGCAAGAGTGGAAGATTAGAAGTCGACCTGAAAGACGATAAGAAAGAGAAGAATCAGTTTGTTTGGACAAGGTCTGAGGAATATGAAATTCGTGAATAATATTAACAAAAAGGTGAAGGTTATTTGGGATTTCCACCTGTTCAGACTATAAATTGCTGTCGGAAAAAAATCTTTTCCTTCTTCAGCAAAGGTAAAGACCCACGAGGAAGGCGAAGGGACAAATGCATGGTTCCAAATCATTATGAGTCTCGGAATAAAGAACTACTAGTGTGAAAGAGGAATGGATTGGATAGGGAAGGATGATATGTTTCAGTCAAGTAATCTTCAGATTGAAGGACGGATAAAGTAATTTTAATTGGGTTTCACAACCTGGGCAAACTCATACCTGTATATTAAAGGGAGCTTATTCTCGAGAAACTGTACTTTTGAATATCATGACAGGTTTATAACAAGAATTTTTTCCATAAATACAAATGATAGTAAATAAGGAAAGGGATAGCTACACATAAAACGACGAATACACAATGTGATTTGAAAATATACGATGGAAACCAACAAATTTATATGAGAAAAAGGTTTTATCATCAGCCGGGATTCGAACACCGGACCTCCTCAATATCTAGTAGACTGGGTGCTTTAACCAGTTACACCACCGAGGACTCTTCTCATCTCACATGAATTAGTCGGTGTGGTTCAGCTTGCTCGGCCGCCGAGAGAAGGCGGAGGTCATTGAGGAGGTCCGGTGTTCGAATCCCGGCTGAGGACAAAACTTTTTCTCATATTAATTTGTCGGTTTCCATCATATATTTTTGAACCACATTGTGTGTTCGTCCTTTTATGTGTTCCTATCCCTTTCCTTATTTACTATCGTTGAATGTGTTATTTTCGCCATATGGAGGTTATTTCTGTATAAATGAATATATATATATATATATACACACACAGTTTCGTTTAATCTCCTATTTGATGAATGTGGTTCAGCAGCCACCGAAAATTTAAAAAACTAATGAGTTCTTTATATTTGTATGCCTAAGTTTTCTTTGTGTTTTTGTGGCAAATATCCACCCACGTGTGTGAACCGACTTCGTCATACATATATATATATACACACACACACACCAATTTATCTATGCCTAAATAAATAGGTCCAAAATGGTTATTTCAGCAATACTTAGTTTTCCTGTTCAGGCAGATGGGCTTACTCATTTACCTAAAAGCCCTTGAGGACTGGAAGATACTTTCTTATATTTGAGTTGTTAATATATTTTACAAAAAAGCAAATTCCTCCTCGTGATTAAATTTTCCACATAAGACACTTTCACGTGTATTCTATGTCCTATAATAAACATATTTAGTTCACATTGTTCTAAAATATTTTTATTTTTTGTTATATGTAACATATGTTTATATATCAGTCCGTTGTGATGAAATTTTAATGTTAGTGGAGGCACCTATGACATGAACCCCTACCCGTATTGCGACTTTAACTTTCAAAAAAGCAAGAATAACTTTTTTCAGTTGACTTTGCGATATTACTTGTACCATCGGGGAGCATGAGGAACTTAGATAAACCGGTCTAACCAAGTCGTCTCTCGAAAGCAGATATTACGAATTTTGTAGGCCATTCAGAAATTTCGTAATCCCAGACTACACGTTTTTATATCGATTTAGAAATTGTAACTGACCTTGACATAGATTTTTAGCGCGAGGTCGCGTTAAAAATGTCAGCCTTCAAGACATTTTACCGTTCGATTTCACCGTTCGTGACGTCTTGCACGGAAGGCAAAAATAATCAAAAGCGTTCCTCTATGATTCTTAGGTTTTTGTGAAAATGTCAATGGCAAAATATAATATTTTTTGTGTACACTACATGTTTATTCGACGACTGATCGTTATGTATTGTTTTTTTCCATTGCTCTAACCCAGGGAATCTCTTTTGTTGCAACCGTGATGTAAAAGTATGAAACTAAAATTTTAGGCCGTCGAATGGCAAACTGTTGGAGCCAACCCTTTTTGATAAGATGCCACAGTCGTCTACGCTTCCTGCGCCACTCTCATTCGTATTTAATAATTTAAAGCGGTGATCGGCGTTCCTTGGGAAAAGTACTGGCAGTCGGCCATGTAACTCCTCCTGGGCAACACAACTGTGAAAATGTAACTTCCACTTGCAGTGACTGTGCGGAAAAAAGGCTTTAAAGGGAGAAATGGAAGGCTCTTAGATAAACTTTAAACATAATACTTGGAATAAAAAATTTCTCTGATACATTTTCCAAGTTTTTTTTTCACTGACTAGGAGTTTTTCCGCCGTGAAACGAGGCGGAGATAATTGGCCGCAGTTTCCGAGTGGGTGTGTGTGAGAGAGAGGGGGAGGGAGGGATATAATATATATATATGTATATATATATATATAAACCTGGGAAAATACGCCATATTATCACGTATACGTAATAGGTGCAAATATTATCTGGGAAGGGATGTGGGAAAAACAGGATAGGAAAACATGTAAGACGAACACAAGGGAATAGTATATTTCACGAAAAAATATGACATGACCGGGAAGCGAACCCGGGACCTTCCGTAGTGCATTCGACATGTAATCGGAAGGTTCCGGGTTCAATTACCGGTCATGTCATATTGTTTTCCGTAAAATATACTATCGCCTTGTGTTCGTCCTTACATGTTTTCCTATCCTGTTTTTCCACATCCTTTCCCAGATAATATATATATATGTATAATGACAATCGGCTTCGTTCAATTCGTTAGGGATCTTGTGAATATCCAGTTGGAGGCAGAAGTTACGGGCACGAGGAGCTCGGGAAAGGCGAGTGGAGAGAATGTTCGCTTGCTCCGCGACCAAATTGTTTCTTCTTGGGTGGTTTAGACCGACGCTACGTCGCGACGCGGCG
>WURS02059050.1:0-10730 GCA_011762765.2 Rhinocypha anisoptera | reverse complement strand
AAGAAAAAGTCACTCAGTTTTCTTACAGATGAGGAAGGTTGCACATGCAGCTGAAAGTTCTGTTAAAAATTGTGTCTGTTTTTGTTTGTTTGTTTTTCATGTACAATTGGTGCCGTCGCATACCATATATTGCTACACTGAGCTTTACTCCAAGTGTGTTATATATGGTTCGAACACTAGTGGTACGTACGGAGACACAGGACACAAAAAGAAAAATCTCACCTCTCTTTCTTTATGTGTCCTGTCTCTGTACGTTCCACTAGTGTTCGAACCAATATTACAACAATCTTTTCCCTTTCCCTGATTTTCCAACTTCCACTTGGGGAGTCCGGAGGGGCTATCACGCATTAAAGGGGTCCCTTCCCTCCCTCCGTCCCCTGAGGGGCGCGCGCCTGAGAACCACGGAATCGTGCAAAGTCGTTTCGGATAAAATACGACATTTTGAAGTCTCGGGAGAGAGAGAGAGAAAACCGCGGAAGGAGAGGGGGCTCTTGTAGAAGGAGCATTCGGGAGATAAGCGTCACAAATAGCGGAGAATCAGGCGTGATCCGGCGGAATAGTTAAGTGATCATCATTGCGTGTCATCAATCTGAAGCGTGGTTTGTAGCAAACCATGTGTCACCTGCCAACCTCCTCATTCCTTCGTAGTTCATAACTCTATAACATTCTCCAATATTGTACGTACATACTGAAACGAAATAGATCTTGTCATTTGTATATTTCCAAAAAAAAAGGTGGAAATTCCTTTTGTGGAAACATACAATTTGCCTCTATTTTGTTCCACTGCGGAATTCTACCAGGTCACGGCTTCCTCATTGAATTTTATAGTACGTACACCATCCTTGACAAATCGATCGGGTCCTCCCATCATTTCAAGTAGATTTTCACGAAAATGTAATGTCCCGACATCTGTCGTATTAACTTACTCTCATTATGCCGCTCGCTTAAATTATATTTTTTTTCCACTGAAAAAGTTAAAATTGTTTTCATTTTACCATCGTGAGCGTCGTTTTAATCGGGAGAAATCATTTATCATGCACGTTCACCACTATCGGGAGAGTTTACCTGAAGCGAGAAGTTTCATTTTTCGGCGTTGAAACAGAATCGATCAGGGAACAACGTTAAGAAAAAATGAAAGACAATCAATCTCCCCCAAGGTTTACGGACGAAAGTAATCTTACCCAAGTTCGAAAAAGCAGAAGTAATCGCGAGTGCTTTCGCATGACCGACGAGCCAACTTCGAGGCAAAAAAAGAAAGTAAGCGTCCACATTCTCGATACACTAAGGTCTGTTTCATGCATTCTTTCACGGGCGTAACTTTAAAAGATTTAAACATGCTCCATCGAAAAGCAACAGGGTAAATGATGCATCAAAAGTCAAGACGGAGGTCGATGGTTTCGTCAAATGTATATTATCAAAACTCGTGTATCACGGCATGATGAAATGTTAATATTGGTTTGAGGCACAACTACTTATTCATGTACTTAAAACATCAGTCGGATTACAAAGACTAATGTTGGGATTGATAAATCGAGGGAAACGAATCGTATGTACAATTTTTATCCCTGTTGGAGGAAAACTAATGGGAGTAAATGTAAAAGCCGTAAAAAATATGTAGAGATCTAAATTGGTTTTAATCAATGCGTGGTTCAATTTTCTTAAAACTAGTATTCATCAGCAAGGTGGTAAGGTTTACAATAAGCCCACAAGAAAGAGCTCGGGGATTCAATTTATTATTTTGAATTTTTACTCTCAAAAACTTACAACTGCGGACTTAAAAATTTCACTGCACGAAAATGCTTAGTCCACACTTGAATATGACAGTTTTATAACCACCCGAAGAGGCATATCCGATTGTACTCTGTTCTATACAACACACTTTTCGTCAAAATTCCTAAGATTGCTAAGACTCAGATAATGTCGCAAAGTGGAATAGCACCATTAATAAAAGACAAAAACATTAGCAATCGTCCAATAACTATTATAGGTATTCTATAAACACGCTATTATATTCGGCACAAAACTTTGCAAGCGTGACATCCGACGACACTACCGCACCACCTCTGCAAAACGCTCCAGCCTGGCATTTGCGTAAATGTTTCCCGGAAATTAATTGAGCGATTAACGTTGAGACAACGGAAAAGGGTGACTTCCGTGGGAAGGAATCATGCGAACACTAAATTCCCTAGGGAATGCGTGAGAATTGGCTAGGAGAACAAAACCATTCGCATTCGAATCGCAATGCACTCCTCGACGGGCGTAGCGACGGCGATCAACGGCAGCGCTTCGTTGTAACTTCAAATTATAATAATTACAGAGAATTTTTCGTAACGGAGCGCAGAAAAACGCGAAGGAAGAAAAATTTTCGACTCTGGAAAGACGAGAGTAATGTCCAACTAGGGAAGTTTTCTAAACGCGGACCACCACCCCTCGGCTGATGGTGGATTCGGAGAGAGGAGGGTTGCTGAAGAAGTGACTGCCAGCGTTCACCATCCAAGACGGTCAGCAGAATTCGATACGAGGGAGGTTGACACTCAAATCTCGCATTGCGGTGGAGGATATGACCCGTTTGGGACACTCACCTTCGACTTTCCCCATGGCCAGAATCGTGATGGTCTTGATTGCCGGCACTGCCCAGGCTGCAAGGTGGAAATATTGAGAGTTAGCTTCGATGGCTTCGTGTCCCCACTTGAGTCCAGCAGCAAGGAACCACGTTAACGCCAACACCACCCACCAGATAGAAGACGCCATGCTGAAATTAAAATAAAAAGGGGAAAGGATTAAAAAGTGCTAAGAAAACAATGACGATAGAGATCTTAAGAGGCTTGATCTGTATATGATGGTCACTGCCGACTTAACAAATGCCCCACCACGAGAAAATTTATTTGATAAACCCGGTCATTCAGCCATGATGAACACTGTGGGAGGTTATTCGCCGACTAACATCTAGGTTAAGCTCACAAGGGGGGCGGGAAACAAACTGAATACGGTTCGGCGAAACCGGATTTTCGAAATACAGATCTCGTCATATAAGGCAATGCTTTTCACAGAGGGACCAATACGTTAGCGGGATATTAAAATGTACGAAGTAAGTATATAGGTCGAATTAGTCGAATAATCAACAGTACGGACAATACAAAGAGGATCTATTTATTAAATTAATGTGCAGGTAGGTGAGCAAATTTAGCCGCTAAAATATGAAATTACTCCCTTTCATGATGTTTGGAATTATCATTGGGAATTAACAAATATTCCATTGCCCAACATTTTGGGAACATTTCCTTAATATAGGCACAATATACATCAAAACTGCTTTCCCAAAAGAAAAGCAATGTTGACATGTAAGCGCATTGGCTCAAAACATTTTTAGGTCGAGTTCTTGTGACGGTGTAAACCAGCAAGACGTAAATTGTTTTTCCTTTGAAATCATATGTGAAACTAAAAGCAACTGACGAAAGAACAAAAAATTACGGTAAATGAAAATGCCTCGAGTGGTGAAATGCGATTCATCGTGGCATGAAGTTATTCAAAGATAACATGAATAATCAGAAACTGCTAGCTATTAAGGAACTGTTAATAATTTTAACAAATAAGCATAGCATTTAAGAGTTCAAAAACAAGCTGGGAATCATACTGTTTATTGACAAAGAGAGATTATTGGCAAAAAAATCATGTATACCATACCTAAAAAAGTATAGCAGCATAAACAGCAAGGTGCATCCTTCCGCTTTGGTCCCTTGTGTTATGAGAGATGCCATTTTCAGGCGGGGAGATAACTGCTCTGCGGGCGGAGGGAAGGGCGGTCGACAAGCCGCCGAATCCCCGAGGGCGAAACCCGCCGCGTAGCCCAAGGCAACGGCTGCGTAACAACCCGATAGGAAGATGATAGGCCTTTCCGGATAGCGAAATCGTCCAGGGTCCACGGCGAAAGTGAGAACTGTGGCCAAACACGACACCAGGCATAAGAGGGACCAAGACCCGGTCCACAGTCTCGCAAATCTCCTCTGTTCAGCAGTAAAAAACATTCCTTCACAAGGGGCACCACAGTCTCTCTCCGTTCGCCCGCCTACCTTCAGCACGTAATCCAATCCTTTAGGAACCTTAAACTGGGGAGGGCACACGAAACCGAAATCGCGAGCGGGAACACTGGGATAACCGAAAGTCCCACTTCCGTAGTCTGGTATCCCGGCAAATGTCCGGATTCCATTCAAGACAGACGTATCGATACCTCCTCCCATCACACCTGTCCAGTGAGGGTTTTGAGGGTGGTGAGGATGGCCCGTGGTTCCTCCGGCGCCGCCGATAGAACCGCCGCTAGAACCGCTACCGGTACTTTCAGAACTTGTGGTGTTTTCCCCCACGCATATTTCGGTGCCCGATTCGGGATATTTGGCGCAGTCTAATCCTTCTGGCCATTGAAAGCCAAACTTGTTCATAAGACCTTCACAGCCGGTACGTGCCGATATACACAGAGACCGGCAAGGTGGAATCGCTCTATCAAGAATTGTACACACAGGAGCATAAACAGAACACAAAAAGAACTGGAGTTCCGTCGAACAACGAACTTTCACAAGTGGAAAGAATTGATGAACTTCTAGAGCAGCGTCTTCTTGCTTTTGATGATTTAAAAGATTAGGCATAATTGTTTCGTTATACTGAATATCCCGGCAGAAAGGTATGGTAATTGGCTCGCAACGTCCATGGTGAGGTAGGCTATCGCGATCAGTTACACGGGAAGTCATCCCTCCCGAACCAGAAGAAGACGAAGATGCCGATGAAGGATGCGATGATGTTATGCTAATAAACATTATTAACAGAGTGACTGATAGAGTCCTGCCCGAAGAAAAGAGCCTGTTCCGAGACTGTAAACACGCCATCGTTTGCTATTTATGACAAACTTTACCCTAAGTAATTACACAACAATAAATTCCTAAACGTTCTGTTACTTAACACACACAAAAGAGCTCATCCTGCTTACTATCGGCGGGCCGCGAGCAACGCATTCCAATGTTGACTTCATGAAATATGAGATTTGGAAGAGACACAGGCCTCTCACGGGCCCGTTTAATAAGAAAAGCCTTTACGGCTTCTAGAAGATAGAATTTTCACAGTTACTTCACCACACTCGGATGACATACACACCACATGCGTAACATGGACTAACACCGAAGTTCAAACACAACACACTTTTCAGCTGGTACCCACTACCGCTCCTCCCGTGAACTGAACTGAAACTTCTACTCCCAACATGGCCGACACATCTTCCTCCCCTCTTTTCCCTCTCCTAACAGCAGATTTGCAAAAGATGTTTCTATTGGACGATTCCGGCCAATGAAAATGCTTCTATCTTCCTTAGCGCGTAAAACAGAATTTAAAGCTGCCTTCATATAAAGAAATGTTCGTTTATTTAATTTTTATTACGTTGATATTTCCCGTTTGGATGATATAGCCATGATAGTGTTTCGTTAAACACATTTTACTTCGATACAATCAGTACTTTTCAAGATGTAGTAAGAATTTAATTGAAGGTTATCGATCTTTCTTCATCAACGTGTGTTGGAATACACAAAATAGCTATATTTTCAGTACTGCACTCCCTCCTCTTATTACATGTTTGACCTTTCTGATTCATAGGGTTTTCTCTACAATAATTGCGTTTTACCTCAAGTAGTATAATTAAATATACTTTTTGTGTCCACAATGGTCTAAAGTAAAGTCGATATTTCAATGAGAATTATTCTTTTAAAAATTGTTTTGAGTTGTTATTATTAGCCGTTGAGGTGCCCTACTTTAGTTGATGATGAGGGAAACTTAGATGTTAAATTACAAATGGCAATATTTTATTGAATTAGTGATAAGAATACTTATATATTAATGAAATGTGTAATTGTTTTCATAAAACGTATATTTAATTTCTACAGGATTTCCTTCATCACAGTCGGCTTTGAAATTATAACTCTATGTAGCCATATACAAGATTCTCACTCTTATCTTCTAATTATGAAAACCTACAATTTGGAATGATATTAACTATCTTGGGTTATTTTAAATATACTTTCAGTCTTATAATTTCATTATCATTTGTTCAATAATATCCAGATATCTTGTCAACACATACATGAAGGCAAAGCAATTTTTATGTCAAGTTTTCAGATGAAAAAACTGAAATTACATTGGATTCTAATCATCAAATTAGATTATAATCGTAGTTTGATGATTTAATGAACATGCACTGAATTTTTTACATTATGAACAGAATTCAATTACAAAAATGAAAATGAATTTATATTATATACATCTTGATATGAATAATTATTAATTCAGAAGATCGGGTTATTTTTCATACATACAAAAAACCTGAACGACTTCCATTACTCCAGTTATTCCTATGCCTCAGTAATAATACATTAGGAAAATGTTTTGTGTGACATGAGAATTTTATGCAAAAAGAGATTTTTTATTTAATCCAAGTACATATGCACAGGACAAATCATGGTAAATTCATATGACAGACATTAGCACAACACAGTATTATCATAAAAAAACAACAGTTGGAATGTATAGATAGATTATTGTTAGGAAACTAGTACAGAGTAAAAAACTATCTTGATGAAAAATTATGGACAGGATTCTAGAATGTTAATATATTATTAATATCCTGGATTACTTCAGAGAGATTGTTGTAAATAAATGCACTTCTAGGGCTTCTTGAGACACTTAAAACTAGATCTTTGCACAAATAGATTACCATCGCTCCTTGAGAGTGATTTTTGAGAAACCATTCTGGGATCTCATCTCTTGCTAAGGAGTAACTTAAAGTAAATTCGCAGAACAAATAATAAGTTTGATGGGAGATTGGTTTAAATTTGTCTGAATGTGGTTTTAGCATTGATACATACTACTTGATAAATTTGGTAACATTTAAATATTGAATCAGTCTTCACTCAGTATGATGAAAGCAAAATACTTAATTTTTGGCTCTGGAAGTACATGCTTAATTTAGGTCTGGGGATGGAATAACCGTTATTAGGTTAAGGTTTTAATATTAATGCACAATAACATGAGATTAGTGGATCACACATCACTGTCACTGTCCCATATCAGTGTTGTAATCAGTGATGATGAGAAAAAGTAAGAATGATGTATTACTTGTTACTTTAGTCAGTTTCTCAGCTAATTTTTTCAGGTTGCACACATCCAAAAATCCAGTTAGGAATGAGAAAATGTACAGAAGAGAGGAGGAAGGTAAGACTATGCGGAGTATGATGAGGAAAAGCAGAATAAGGTGGCTATAGGACACACACCCTGAGGCATAATGGGTTCGTGAAGGATAAAAAAAGAAGGAAAAAATGGAAGGAAAAGACCCCATGAGGGAGGCTGAGGGACAAAAAATATATATGGAAAATTATAAGAGACATTAGAAAG
This sequence comes from Rhinocypha anisoptera, assembly GCA_011762765.2. Classification (NCBI taxonomy): domain Eukaryota; kingdom Metazoa; phylum Arthropoda; class Insecta; order Odonata; family Chlorocyphidae; genus Rhinocypha; species Rhinocypha anisoptera. The sequence continues at coordinate 3,305 of WURS02059050.1, read as the reverse complement.
AAGAACTACCAAGGGGTAAGAAAGTTAGTACTGGAAAGGAAGGGAAGTAAGGCTGCAGTCAACCAATCTTCAGATTTGAAGTACTGATGGTGATGGTGGCAACCAAAAAATCTGTCTTCAACCCTAAGATTGGTTTAATAGGTGAGGGTAGAGCTCACCTAACAGTAAGCTCAATGGTGTGTGAAAATTTACACATCTGGGAAAGGGGACCAGTTCCTTTTCCTGTGGCCCCTTTTAGTTTCCCTGGAGGATCTGGTACCCATAAAATCACTCAGCTTGGGTTCTAGATGAAGGTGTGGAGAGAAGTTACTAGACCTTGAACTCTGGCACCAGTTTAGTAGCTAAGAACTCTAAAATTTAACTTGTCTTTCATGGAGCATTAATAGAAAATTAGTTTAAACCACAAAAAATTATTTTATCTATAAGCTGTTATTTTCTAGATATTTCAAAAAATACATTGGTCGTTATAGGTAATTATATTATTAACTACAATCGAAGCCCCATTATTTTTCTGAATTGAATGACAAAAAGTGTGACACATTTTTAACTGTATTGGTACATGAATTTTTCTCATTATGGTCACACTCTTGATTTCTAGTTCCTGTACCCAGGGACTGGATTTTAATAAAAATGATTATTAGCTGTCTTAGTTACATTAATATGACTTACCCCACTAACTTTACAATTACCTAATTTTAATGGTTTAATGTCAATTAAGATTAAAGCTGATGAATGTAGGCAGCTGATTACTCTATGTTTCAGATCCATTACTGAGAAGGTTATGTAAGGGAAAAAATGCTTTTCACCAAAGTTAGGTCAAAATTGTCATTCTACATATTATTTCATTCACTTAATGTGCAGGAGAATAATGAAGAATGCTTTAAAATACTTCATGAGAATTGGAGTAAATACTATTGAAATCTTCACAACTATTTAGTCCATAGTTTCCTTTACAGCCAATTTTATGCCAGCATGTAAGTCAAAATGATAATTATAATCTTTGAGTGGTAGTATGATTGGCTCTCATCAAAGTGGTTTTAAATTTGTATGCATATACTTTTATTATTATTAAGTTGCTACTTTACACAGAAGTATCACACATATCTTCTTCAGATATTTGTCTGATTGGTGGGGAAAATCACTTGCTAATTGGAGAAGCATTGACTGGCATGCTGAGGGATGAATTCAATGCACTTTTCTCACTTGCAGAATGGTAACCGTTGTTTAAAGGATATTTATTTTTATATCCTCTTATTGATGTTGACGAACCATATGGAGTTATAGAGCCTAAAAAAGAAAAAAACAATGTCCCCATCAATTCAGTAATCCATTCCATAAATCTTATTTTATGGTAGATGATGAACTTTTTATGATTTCCTACTTTTTTACAAGCAAATAATATATCATTCTTTCATAGTACCTTTGCACCGTGCTCTGCTATAAAAAAGTATCTAAAAATTATTGTAATTGGATTGACTGCCTTCATCAGGCACATGCAATATTTTTATGTCTGATATCTTGTATTTAGTCAGATATCTTGAAAGAGAAGCATAAAACTGTCATGATTTTACCATGAATTCAGCTCAAAAGAACGGGCACTATTTTATATTTTTTTTGTTTAGTCTTATGTAACACTTTCTGTAACAAACTGAGGCTGTGCATTTCATTAAAAATAAAAATTGTCATTTCTCAACTGACTTTTAAAGATTTAGTTTTAGCATTTATGTTTTATTTTGTCTTTTGAAGTTCATCAAATGCAGCTCATATGAAGTCACACATTTTTCTATAAAGGCACTTTTTAAGAACCAAAAGATCAACCTATTAAAATTGTCCAAAATACATCTTAAAGTGTCTTATAAAGGAGGTATGCCAGGCCATTCCACTCCACAGATAAAAACTCAAAACCTTTAGCTGCACTGCTGCTTATAAGGTTTTTCTGAGGCATTTCTAAAAAAATACACATTATTTAACTGAAGGTTAGTTTGATAGGTGAGGATAGAGCTCATGTCTGCCTAAGCTTGAGAGAGTGAAAATTTCCAATGTGAGGCAAACATTTGCACGTAAATAGCAATCTTGATTTAATTTTTAGTGGAGCTTTATGGCTGAAAATCATCACATGCTTTGAATATGGATTATAAATTTAACTTCTTGATTTCATGAACTTCATTTGAATTGAGTAAAATCACCTGCTTACTGACACTCTTTCCCTTTGGTCCAGTTTAGCATTATACATTTAAATTCATTTTTCTTTGCCAAATTTTCAAGATGTCTTAGCAATGCAGGGTTAACATAGAGTAAGCTAGGTGATATTTGAAGTACCTACATCTTTTCTACATTTAGACTCCCTTTGTAGAAGTTAGGTGTCACTATCAGCTTAAAAGTATTTTAACAGGTATGTCATTAACATGAGTCTAGTAATATCATAGCAAATAATGTGAAATTATATGTCCAGGAATTAGATAGAGTGACATAGGTTTATTCAAATGATTCGATGTAACGAAGAGAATCCAAAAGAGTTAAATACTGAAGTGAGACATTAGAGAAGGAGAAATCATTTGAGACGAAGATAAATGTGATAGAAATAGCCTTCAGAACTGATTGGAATGTTATGAAATAGTTGACAAATGTGATAGTAAATGGAATATGATTGGACTGCAAAGTATTGAAGAGCTAAGTAAAACAAGTTGCTTTTTAAATCATTGCTCAAAGTTCAACTTGTTTCATTGTGCCTACCCCAAAAGGTATAGCAAAAATCATTTAGAATAAAAGTGAATTCTACAGATAGAAAGATAGAATTTTCCTTTCCTATTTTCCCTTGTGTGTATTCCTTCTTCTACAGTGGTATGAATCTCAGCTACCCAACGCCATCTGTTGGCGGCAAAGCCGAAATGGAAGCAGCTGGTTACATTAGGCCTTCAAATTCATGTATGATGAAGGAGTTCTTGGTGGTGTAATGGTCAGCACACCCGACCGGCAATTGGGAAGTCTGGGTTCAAGTCCCAACTGAGGACAGAACTTTTTTCTCATATGAATTTGTTGGTTTCCATCAATATTTTCTACCACATATTGTGATCGTCCTTTTATATGTTCCTATCCCTTTCCTAATTTACTAATTTACTATAATTTGAATGTTGTATACATATATATAGCAAAACGGAGGGCAAAACTTTTTTCTCGTATGAATTGGTCGGTTTCCATCAAATATTTTCAACCACATTGTGTTTTCGACCTTTTATGTGTTCCTATCCCTTTTCCTAATTTACTATAATTTGAATGCTGTATTTTCGCCAGATGGCGGTTACTTC
>WURS02059039.1:0-10731 GCA_011762765.2 Rhinocypha anisoptera | reverse complement strand
GGAGCGGAAGGGAGGGTGCGGGCGGTGAGGAGTGGGGAGTGCGGCGGGGTGGAGAAAGGAGTGTGCGGGAGGAGGAGGGCATCGCGGCCGGCGCGCCGGCTCGGATCTTCGGCAGCAAATCCTTCTCCCGGCCAACGTGAATCCCCTCCCTCTCCCACGCAATCCCTCTCTCTCCCTCTCCCGACCTCTGTCTCCATGGTAACTATTCCTTCCCTCTCTAAAAATTGGGCGCCAAGCGAAACTTTGAGAAGCGACTCCGACATAGCAAGAGAAATATCTTCGAAGATGTATTGGAAGCCTTCGTTAGGTGGGGTACGGGAGGTGAGAGATGGGGAAGTTTTGGAATGGGGTAGGGGGAGAGCCAAGTAATAGATGACAAATGAGAAAACGAAGGGTTTTTATGGCAGGAATGCAAATGAGTGTTGACGGATGTTTGTTTGACAGGCGCAGTGGGAATGATTGGGGAATGGTATGGTACGGGGAAAAGGGATATGAGGAAGATCCAGTGAGAAGCAATGACTTTGGATCGGAAGTCCTCGGTAGGACAAAGAAATCCTCCTCCACGCCACCCTCCACTCCAGTTGCTTGAGTATGAAGAGGAAGGGTGGGAATACCTCACTGCGTATTTGCCCTATCGGAGAAAGAATTATACCAACGCGAGACCTCCAACTTCCCCAGTCGTCCATTTCTGAAAGCTTTGTGAGCATTTCTCCACCGTCGTTATTTACATGAACGTTTTCCTGCGATTCTTTTCCACTGTGGCCTAATTGCAATGGAAAATCGTTGGCACGAATAACTGCTCACTGCTATGTAATTATGACCTTTATCAATCCACGACTTGAACAATTTCACCATTTTTCCCTGCATAAATAATAAAATGCGCTGGGAAAATATATATTTAAAGAACGGTGAGTATTTGAAACTTCAAAAGAACTTGATGGTGTAATTATATTCAAGGAAATAAAAATTACGAATTCTTATATTTACCGCATCATGCGACATTTCATCACTCAGAGTAAACTCTTAATTTATTCTAGGAATATAACTTCAAAAATGTGGACTATCTAACCCTATTAGCATTCTTTATGAAAAAAGTTCTAAATTCCATAATTTATTACAATATTCTCAATTTTTTTACACTTATACTTTTTCCGATTTGAGAAATTTGGACATCAAGTAACCTTGAAAAATTCATCGATTTCGTCCCGCATTAGGAATGTAGTCTATGGTAAGCACTGTAAAGTCCACTTTCAGTTAATGGATTATTTAGGTAGCAAACAAATTTATCTTTTTCATGTTGAAGGATAAAGCGAAGTTTTACTCTAGGATGTTAATTTCCAGCTCTTACACGCAAATGACTTCCTGTGCTACAATTTCTAGAATGGCAGTGAAATTGGTCGACTGCTTAGTTTCTACATCTTTTCCTCATATTCTACGGGGAAATTATATGCATTAGATCAACTTTAAATCCATAAATTTACTTAGGCCTAAGAATGTATTATCTATCTCTGCCTATTTATCAGTCAGTATCTTTGCTATGATTGCTTGCTGATTCCATGCTTGGGTACTAATTTATCAAAAATATCTACCAGTCCTTGCAATGACTGTATTTGTGGAAAAATATTTCAGGGTAAAATAAATAAAATCCATTGCGTCATTGAATTCAATGGATGATATGAAGATATGCTGAAACGTCGTCTTTCTTAAAAGTGACATATGTCTTGTTTTCCAGGACACAAAAAAAATTAGATTTAAGTGAAATTCCTGCAGTATCTCTTTATACAGTCGTAACTACTAGTATAGCAATCTTCAAAAAAAGTAAAGCATTCAATTATAACAAAAGCGATTAACTGCCCAATAATTTATTACATTATATTTAATTTTTTTACAAATTTTATGCAAACGTTAAACATTAGAATCGCTACGTATTGGCTATAGTTACTTATTAGAGGGTATCAATGTCCATAGTTTTTCGATTGTTTGACTGTTCAAACGTAATTGAAATAACGGCTAAAATGTCACTACACATATTGGCACCACGTTTTACACATGATGTTTACAATAATAATTTATATGTAAATGAAAGAGCAAGCAAACTTATTAATTAAATTTTCACTGAGTTCTAGCTTTTACTTCACCATCGTTCATTTATTGGTCATTTGGTAACAAGTTATGTGAACTTAATTTTTAAAAATTTGTTTTATTAATTCATTTTTATAAAAGTTGCAACATTCTTCCAGGAGATATGGTTTCAGGCTTCACTTGGTGGAATTCTCTCATCATTGAAGGGTTTAGAAAAACACACTGCAGTTCCATATTCAATGACCTGATAATGTGAGATATGGCTGTGAAACCTGGTCGCAATACAATAAACTTTGCATGTAGAATTGCATTGTGCTTTTTAACGCCTTCCATTCTTCCAGGAGCTTTATATAAGTTTTTTTCCGAATCATTGAAGAATTTACGTTACAAATGTATTTAATTGACTGTGTTTTCATACTGACGCTTTGGTATTAGTTTCCGCTATTTTATATTTCCTAGTGCCGACACAATTCTTGGTTTATCTAGCTTTCATCATATTTATACCTGAAAGATGTAGAGAGTAAAATAATGTTTCGGCAAACTGTAATAACTGGTAAACTTTCATTAATTATTGAGAACTTTTTAAAATATGAAAACTAAATAGTGTAATTAGACAAGTTAATTTATATGTAAATATCGAATAATTTTTCAAATGATTACGACTTAGGCATAATTACATATTCTTCATAACTAAAGCTTTTATTGAAGCTATACTTACGTGAATAGCAAATACACAATGAAAATATTTTTAAATACATATTTATAATATGCATTTAAAATATAATTTGTACTAACATTTCTAATTAAAAAGCTTATAATAAATTTATTACAGTATTTATGAAAAATACACCCATAAACAAAAAAATCTAAATTTTTTTAGCTACGGTAAAACGGCTACTATATGCATATAAATATTACAGCTAATTTACTGTATTACATCTATGAATCTGACGTTTGTGAAATTTGAGATCATTAGAGGCCTCGTGATGGGTATACCACAATGTATTTGTGTATATAACACACTGCAGATGCATGAATTAAACAATTCAAATGAAGCTATTGTCTGCAATAAAGATGATCTTCGTTGGTGTGATTCTATGAGCATTAAAATTCGGGGTAATGCAAACCCAATACTTTTCACCACAAAAAACAATTGTGCACGCAAGAAATCTATTAGAGAAATTGTTTCAAGAGATGATTAAAATTTCAATGCTTTTCCTAATCCGAAAATAAGTAAGTAATCAGGACAATTATTTACAAATACAGCAGATTGAGATTTACTTATAGATAACAAACTTGCATCTCTTATAGAATATTATAAAACCAGATATCTTGAATAATATCACAAAAATATATTTCACAGAGCTCCAGATTTTCAGATCCTGACGTTATTTTTAAGTCCCAAACAAACCTTGCCGTACCTAGTAAAGTATCTTTCTCCATTATTTGTCTGTAAGTAAAAAGAAATCAATAAATGACATTTTCCCACAAATAATAGTTTTCGTTGTAAGGTTAGAGGTGAAAGATTAAAAAAAAATTTTATGGCCATTAATGGAATGAAATTTGTTCCCACAAACACAGTGATCAATAATGACTAGTAATAAACAGAAAACAAATAAAACTAACATTTTTGGAAACAAGTATTTGAGTTATTTTTTCGATATCAAGCCAAAGTATGAATAATGGATAATTAGAGAATCGCTTTTTAAATATGCCACTTTGATCTTATTTCTCCAGCAAGGTAATATGACCCTAAAATTCTTATCTAATAATAATCCTATAGCATGGAAATTTAGGATAATTATAGAAACTGTATTTGCTTGTAAATTGAAAATAATAACTTTATTCGATTGTAATCCTAACACAAGCAAAGTTCGCAGTTCCAGGTGAGATGTGGTGAAAGGGATGAATGAAAAAGCAGTTTTCCGCAAAAATGCATTAATGCATACAAAGCGCGCTTCGGTTTAATTAGCCATCCTCAGGTACAAGATCTGTCTTCTACCTGAGGAATGCTAAGTAAGCCGAAACCCGCGTTGTACACATTAAAGTATTTTTGAGGAAAAGTGCTTTATCATTTATCTAGACTAACTAAAGTAGCTACCTAATTAATTTTCTGCTTATTATTTTTTCCATGATAGATTTCTAAGCTTTGAATCCGAAATAACAAAATTAGTTTTTTTATAAATCACTTTGCTACCTTATATTTGATCTCCTAACTCAGTGAATTCTACAATTTTAACTAGAATGATTTGTATTATAATGGGGCTGCAAACTGGGTCTAACTCTTCCATTATAATTTATTTCCTAAGATTATGCCTTGCGCTTTTCCATTCAAGGACCGAATAGGAAAGATAGTCTCAGCGAAAAACCCCTACCTGAGCGCAACAGAGTGTTACTATTTTTAGTTGAACAGTACACTGAGGTTTATTTCATTTTCTACAAATCATAAAAATTAGGTCTGATAACTCAGGAAAACTAAATTGTGCATATTTGACCTTTATAAAATGTCCGCAATAATACGGAGCCTTATCTGAAGGCTTTCAAAATAAGTAATAACGTTCCGTTTGTAATTACTTATTTTATGCTTTGACGGCTCGCTTAATTGCATAGCATGTAAACGCCTTACTGATAATAGCAAAAGAGCTCAATGTGGTGCAATGGGGAGGAAAACCAGAATACTGTATTTTTTTAGGTAAATGATACGTTTAAATCTGTAAAAGATGATTAGTAGAAATATATAAATTTATTCCATTTTCAATTAAAATAATACAAATATCTGTTTTCTTGCTTAAAAAATATTTTCATTTCTGCTAATAATCTGGGAGAGGAGATTGGTTTCTGTTTTTTTGTAAATTTTAGCACTTTTAAAATCCAATAAACAATGGATTATTATTTCAATGAACAATGGTTAGTTTCTTTTATGAAATTTCATATAAATGTAATAATTTCGTGTCATTAAATTCGTGTATTAAACACTTGTCAAGATTTATGTTCAGCAAACAGACCAGTGCCCATGAGCATTTGACCTTCATGTGAATTTATGCGAATCATTACGCATAATTTGCGAGTCTCAGCCAGTGAGGCTTTATTCTTAACATGTTACATTATAACTTAATTTAATGCCATAATTGGTGCATCAGGTGACTAAATGAATCTTTAGTCTTATGATTCGCTGAATGAATGAAGAGTTATGGCATATAAGTTCTAAAATGCTTTCGTTACTGTTACTCTAAAACTAACGACACCACTATAATGGTTCCCAAAGTCCAAATTAAAATTATCTCTTTACCTTCTAAATCACCTATGTCAATATCCCGCTTTGTGTTAAAGGGTTCGATTCTTCATAATGCTATTTTACATTGATATATATATGACATCAAGGAGCATATATTTTAAAACGATAAAGTAAAAGTAATTTCAAAACATGTCTCTTCTACTTTTTGCACTCTCTATTCCTAAATATGACTCGTTTTCTAATTTCACCACGTCTTTTATCCTGTTGGTTTCAATTTAATTCTTCGCAAAGTAGTATATTTTTTAAACCTTGAAGTGAAATATACATATCATTTTGTGGCTGACCTCCTTTTCTCAAAAACAAAATTCCATAAATGTCTCTTATGCTAACTTGTTCAAGGTATTGTCTATTTAATTATATTTTTTATAGCATATATTAACACATTTTACGAGAAACTCGAGAGAAAAGGGCTCCAAATTTGTCGGGGAGCAGTGTAACAAGAAAGCTGTAATTATAAATAATACCAATATTCACAGGCAGTACTAGTGACCGATAAATTACTATTTTACAACTAGATTACTACACCACACTAGGTTGCCACTACAATACAACTAGAGTAAACATGGTTTAATGATCGTTTCAAATTCAGCATATTACATGCGTTATCGTCCTGAATATTTATCTTAATTAAATCTTTTCCATATCCAAGGCAAATTATAGAATTTAAAGTATCATCAATTCCTTTGTCTTTACTTTTCCATCAATCTTTGATATGCAAATTATTTTTCTCCCATTCATTGACAACCATTATTTGCTCATTTAAACTATATCCCACGAAATACAGTCGTGTAACATGAATGGTGACTTCCAGCTGAAAACTTGATATTTTAAGGCCGAATGGAACCTATATGGAAGATTACTACATGTCTTTGTGAACTTTTTGGAGCTACCAAATTCAGGAGATGGGAGAGATTTCAGTAATGGGAAGGAAAGTGTGAGGGGTGAGCTGAGGCTTGGCGATTGGGAAGGGATTAGGCAGGCAAGGCAGCGAACGGCATGCACCAGTGAATTAATTATGGGGTGTAGCAGTTGTGAGGCACTTCGAGAACCCTCACGGAAGCCCTGAGCCATCCATTTCCACGGTGTTTAACTGCATATCCGTCGTTCAATGGTGAAAGAGGTGGGAGCATACATCGAAAACAGCTCGACGGACGTTTTTTTCTTAGGACCCAGAGCAGGCATTGTGATTAATAATCGAGAGAAACGGAAGCACGAGGATTTGACTTGGTAGAAGTAGTACATTCGAGTACACTAATTGTATCCAAGGGTGGACACACTGGAGTTTCATCTTCTTCCAAGAATTAGCATTAGCCTTAGCATTGGCCCTAGTCTTTCAGGTATGTTGCCAATGAATATTATAAAGGGATTAAACTACATGAATGTTCATGTTATTACACAGACGAGGTATTTTTGATTTAAAATATAACACTTATAATAAAAATTTGAACGAAAAATTATTTTAATGCATACAAATGTGAATAAATAAAGACGTTAATATAAATACATACAAATATATATTTTGTACTTGAATAGGCCTGATGACGGATTTCCTCAGATTTCAAAGATTAGAGGCGTAGATGACTTTGTGAAATAAAAGAATTGGATTCAGACATGATGAATGAATGAGTTCCTTATAATTATTTAAACTGAGTAAATCCTAAAAAAATTGGAGTTTGCTCCGAAGGTACGTTTTAATCTCATATCTCATAAATTATAATATCTATAACTTATAACTTAAGTATTAAAGTATTCAAATCATATAATCCAGACAAAATTATAATATTTAATTAGTAATATTTATAGTTTGCATTAAAAGACATGGAAAAATTTGAATTTTTACATTTTTTATGAAGAACTAAAATGGGAAAAAAATTTATTTACGAATAAATAAAATAAAATAATTTAATATTAAACCAATTTTTCCCTGTTAATTCAAAGTTTTTAATTCTATTTTTTACCTTTACCTCCAACTTCTGACAGAAAACATTCTGCCATAACATATATAGGTGGTAATATTAGACAAAAATTTACTTAAAATATAAAAATTATTTTAGACAAGGTAATGAATAACTTTCAAAAGTAAGAGATTTTTAATATATCTGATATATTACATATGAAGCAATCTAAGAAAGTCTTCTTTATCAACAGATTGACATCGAATATTGATAAATAAATTGCTTACCCATCCGTGTAAAATTGTATTAAATAGTAGCACGTATCTCAGCCGTTTTTTAGTATACGTTAACTCACTACATTTTCTAAAAACGTATACCTCAAATTGGTTCGGAGTGGAAGTATTCACTTCAAATAAGAGAATAATGTGTTTAATAACAAAAAAACTTTTAAAATGAAAGGACACAAGAATAAGGGAGGTTTATGGGGAAAAGCAGTGGGACCTGTTGGGGTGGTGCTAGTGCAGGGGGAAGGGCATGGAAAAATTCAGGCAGCTGAAAAGAGGGAAAAAGGGGTGCTGCCCTTCACACGAACGAAAGTGCAGAGATACAAAGAGTAACCTCGTTACAAAGTTTAAAAAAAGCGCAACTCTTAAAGTTGCGCATTTCATTATTAGTTCCCTAAAATTGAAATTGAGTACAAAATAAATTAATTTTCCCTACCTTGAAGCAATATATTTTCATTTCATTCCGAAGATGAGTTACAGACAAATTGAATTAAATTAGGAAGGATGGATCAAAGAAACTAATACGTAAATGTTTACAGCCACAAGTTCTCTAACGATGAGTTTTCGTAAGGATGAAAATCTTGGAAATGGACCCCTTCCTGTGCTTTAAACATTTAGCAATCACATGTTGTTTTAACTCAAAAAAACTGAATTATTCCCAATTTCTCTATGTCTTGTTCTAAAGATATCACATTATTTTTATGACTTTAAAAAAATTATAAATTATTGATATAAACTAATTAAAACAATAATTAATACGAGAAAATGGAAGGAATCAAATAAAAATTTTCCAAATATGACAATTTGGAACCACGAATGACGTAGCTGCATAGTAACGCAGTTAATTTATTTCTTTTGAAAAATCGAAATAATGTTTGTCAATAATTTGTAGATTTGTAATGGTTAAAAACCAAAGTGTGCAACCCGAAGGTTGAAATTTTAAGTGAGGGTAGAGCTCAACTATTACTAAGCCTATGGCGTGTGGAAATTCACATATCAGGGTAGAGGGGCCAGTTCCTTTCCCTGTGCCACCTGTGGTTTCCCACTAAGATGTGGTACTTGAAAAATCACTCAGCTTAGGCTTTTGCTGGAGGTGTCTAGAGACGTTACCGGTCTCGAACCCGGGTCGCCCAGTCATTAGCCAGGCACTCTACCCACTGGACTACCACGACCTCTTTGTAATTAATATATATCCTAAATTAAAGGAATGAAATTTTACAAAATTAAGCCCGATCAAATGTCTAATTTTAAGCAACGAGTATCACTTCATAAACCGAGTGGGCATCGTAGCTAATTTGTGGATGTCGCATTTCATCATTTCTGATTGGAATACTTTAACCGGCGATGAAATATATATTTTCGCTCATTAATTTAATTCTTTAATATATTGAAGTAGAACTTCTGAATTCATCAATTTCTCTATACATGATGTCCTTTAGAATGATTTAAAACCCTTATATCACGATATGACTGAACAAAATCAGTTCAAAGCATCTTTAATTGATTCTCACTTCAGAGAACAAAGATAATCATTACTTTATTTGAGAAAAATATTTGAAAAGTCGCCATGATATATAGAGCGAATGTTCCAGACCAATTGCTAAAATTAGCGTAAATACAATTTTAAATATGTAAGTCCTTTTTGAAGCCTTCCGATAACATCTTTGCAGCAGATATTTTTAGTGTTTGAAACTAGGACATCATTTCTTTTGGAATACGCAATTCAAAAGTAGTTCTTTTTTAATAATAGGCCTGTTCTATTATTAAAATATGTTATTTACAAGTATATGAATGTCGGTCTTGTGGACAGACCGTCTTGATAACATTACCCTTTTTTCTTGCTTAGTTTCATACAAAATTTGTAACAACTGTAGATCATCTTTGTACAAATATCTCATGAACCTATTATACAGCTTGTTTTCTTCACAAATCATTTGCATGGCTTGTTAGAAACAGTACGCCTGGGGCCATATTATTCACCGATGCATGACCAAAGGCTTAATTTGCCATTGGATATAAGACAGACGCAAGTCTATATCTTCAATGGGCAATGCAGTATGCGATTAGAAAATCAATCACGACCACCGTTCAAGTATTTCCATTAATGAACATTTGAACTGGTGGATAAATTCGTAGGAATTTAATCAAAGCGTGAATAAACAACTCATAATTACAGCGCAAGGACTTGCAAAAATAAGAAAAATTTTAAATCAGGAATGGTCATTAATAAAGGCTTATGTATTTTATCGCAAGCACAGGGTAATCGTATGGATTGGAAAAATTACGAGTAAAACGAATGATTAATCTTTTTCGTCATATTTTATAAATAAAACTGGCCGATAGTGATCCAAGGGCGTATGTTATGAAGAGATTTGGCCGTATTGATGGGTGGATGCAGACTAAGAGGAGGTTTGAAGTTATGAAGCTCGCCAGAGGCCGGGAAGAGAGAGTAAGAGAGAGAGAGGGAGAGAGAGAGAGTTAGGGAGAGAGGCGAGGGAAAGGTTGGGGCGGATAAAGCACGATGTGGGGAGGGGAAGAAAATGATGTTAGCTCGGTGAGGGTAGATTCGGGTTGGGAGGAGGTAAGGAGGGAGAGGGGAATGTTTGAGGGGGTGGAAAGAGCGGCAAAGAAGATGATGCAAGTGGATGTGGGAAATATGTAGAGGACAAAGCAAACAGGGAAAGTGGGGGGATAAGGAGGCTGAGGGTGGAGTGGGGCGCGGGGTACGGAGATGGGAAATCGGAAAGGGGTGTGGAACGGAGAATTTCGTAAAGGGGATGATACGAAACGGTGTATGACGGTAGGGGGTTGAAGGGAATTAAATATAGATGAGAGAAAAAAATCTTTAACGCTGGCATTACCTCCCAACTTATAGTCACGTTCACAAACCCTTTACCACATAATCGGCGAAAAAGCGCATTGTTTAGTAAAACACTGCCGTAAATGAAATCAACTTCTTCTCTACTTCCTTTTATGTTCTTGGAAAAAAGTTTGGCATGAGTAAATTTTAGCTAAGAAAATAAATTTCTTCTTTTCCCTTTGTAAATTGGATTCAATTATAATTATAATTTGTTCTCTAAATTATTTTATATTCCAGATATTTCCCATGACTACCGATGTGTTTTATACTACTACAATTTCCGTTTCCTTGACTATATAAAAGATTAAGTATTCA
>WURS02059028.1:0-10731 GCA_011762765.2 Rhinocypha anisoptera | reverse complement strand
CGTCACTCGCCAAACCCCTCCGCCGTGGATAAAATTTTCTGACCGGGGGAGCCGGAGGGGAGACGCACGGGGGGTCGGAGGGGAGCGGGTCGGGGATTTCTCTCTCCACTCGTCCCACAATCGCTTTTGTTTCTTCATTCCCGGGGCGCCGTCACCCTTCCCTCCGCCCGTAGACTCGCTCCCCGCACACGCCCAAGGGCCGTTCGTAACGACGAGACAACTTCCCCCCCCCCTCCGAAAGAATTCTCCCGGCGGCTCCATTTCGAACTCGCACGAGATACGCGTAGGACGGATTTTCCGCATTCGTCCGGGGGAGGCGTATGTTGAGCACGTCCTGCCTCAAATGTGCGTTCCATTCTGTCGCCGAATGAATATATCCAGCGCGGAGGGTGCCGTGGTGAGGCTGGTAGTGACGGGAATGGAGACTCTCCGATGCGAAGAATGCCTACCAAGTTGAAGCGATGCGTATACAAAAATAAATATTTGTCAAAAATATAAGATTCATTTCTTTTTCAGCTTCCTGCACATCCATTTTGTCTCATCATCGTCAGTATTCCGCTAGATCAGGTTATATGTGCTTCCTGAACTTATTCTCTCTCTGTCGACCAGTATTTTCTTCTTATCGGCATATCATTTCCGTGCATCAGTCATTTTATTTCTTCTAAATCCTCTTTTCGACTTTTCTTCTGTTGCGTCTTCTAAAATATCCCCCACCAAGTATTTTCTTCCCAGTAAATACCCTCTTCATTTTCCTTACTGTTCCTCTCTCTTCTGAAGAAAACTTCTTCTTTCTACTACACTTTGTAACACTTTTTCAACACTTTTTCAACACTTTTTCATTCACAATGCTTTCTGGCCATTTATTATTTGACATCATTCCCCAGATGCATATTTCCAAACTCAATACCCTATCTTATAACTTACATCGCTCCGTTGACTCACACCCTATTTCTTCTCGTGTTACCGCGACGCCTTTTGGGAAAAGCCAGACTTAATGTCGGCCTTTAACGTAATTGTTACGGTGTCGTAGATACCCAGTATTTTTACTTATACGGTGCTTCGACGGGTATGGCCATTTTGAACCTCTTGTGCGTAATAATGGAATAAACTAACTTGGACAATCCATGCCGTAAGATGGACTCGATCCCGCTACCTTTGGGTTAGCCGGCGAGCGCGATACCTCCGGGCTAACCCGACCGGCTCTGAAATTTATTCAATATGATGCTCCTTTTCTTGCAAACAAAAAACTAATCAGGAAGCTAATTTTATCCTCATATCTGGAAAATTAGGAAGTAGTCGAGAACAAACTCTGCTTCACCAAAAATCTCATTGATGTTCTCATATTCGTGAAGCGGTACGGACGAAAAAAAACATACCTCTATCAAATTGAACAATATTTAGGCCATACATTTTATTTGTTAACCTATTTAATCAATATTCTTTAAACCTGCATATAACTGATTTATTAGTGACGTGCTATCCTAACCTCATCATTATCATGCAAAAATGTCAGTCCTAAGATTGGATTGTAGCAGTCTCTATACCATAATTCGCCAAGTAGTGTTATTTATCTTCCCCCTGATGCGAATGGGATCTCTTTCCAATCCCTCAGTATTTCTCTTGGGGCCTCTCCTTCCATTATGCTCTTAACGGATTTGCTATTTTTCGAAGTTCGTTCACATTATCTGGTTCATTTTCCTTATCGTACCCCATAATGGCATATCTTCTTCCACCCAACTCTTCCCTTGTATATTGTGGGTTGATTTGGTAGGAAAATTCAATTAAATATCCGTGATTGCAATCAATTTTCAGATCTTTAAGTGTATCTCGTATAAAGCCGTGTTTACTTTCACTCATATTACGACCGCTAAGTAGAAATACCGTCAACGAAGTAATGAATCAATTCGCAAACAAACCCAAGTAATTGCACTAATGATGTTCTACGAAAAATGTTCCCTTTCTGACCTAAATATTCGAGAATGCTCTGGTCATTATTATTGCTATGGGATAATAGTCACTCTGAAATCATATGAACAATCCCATCATGAACAGTCCGTATCAGTTTCCAATTATTAACAATATATTTTAAGGGTGGATGGGGTAGAAGGTAATAGTTACGCCCATCACATCTAAGTTTTGCGAAGAGGATACGATTAAAATTATCCAATTGACTCATCTACGAGACAATTCATAACTAACATATGTGATACAATTGTTTTTCCTGTCATAATTTGGCGTTTAAAAATTTACAAAATCGTTGACAATCTTCGAGGTACCTCATTTTTGAAGTTATATTCTTCTGATACATTAACTAAACGAAAAATAGTTATTCAGTGGCCAGTTTCCTCCATGCATGCTATAACCTACGATAAGTTGTTGAGATTAAATGCATTTACTTGTTCTATGGAGCATAAATACTAATGATAGTTATTGTCTCAGGCGTAACTTTGTGGAACTTACTCCAAAATACTAATGAGAGTGAAAATATAGTGAAGTGAAACCTTGATTTAGATCTGAACCACTGTAACACTGAATACCAAAAGTTATTTGGTGAACCTATGGAACAGTGGTGACCCTGAGCATGTAAATCTGAACCTGAAACATCCGTTGAAGTGATGGAAATACGGGTCCAATCCTAACTGGCGAGATTTACCTCACTAATCTACAGTTGGGAACCCTATTTTTTTAAGTTAAAATGTTTGTCAGTTATGTCGTGTTGGCCTGCTTCAGAAATGTGGTTAATGTAGCGGAAATAATTACAGTGCAAGAATTCATGTCAAAGACATTTAGATATTACGAAATGTACCAAGTTCTCTTCGCAAAAATGCGGGTTTAATCAAATTTGAAAAACCCTCCACTAGGACCTATAAATATAATTTTTCTGTTTTTTTAATTTTTTTAAGATGGAGGGTGAAATGTAGGATTCCTAAATCATGTTATTGTTATGTACTTATTTGTTTTTACTCATACTTATTAAACTGAATATTAATGTTAAAATAGGAAAATATTATTTCTTTTCTGGCTACAAATGACTATTGTGACATTTAATGATATTAGTAATAGAGAATTTAGTGAAACTACTAGCAGGAACCTCCTTAATTTAAAGTTTAATCTTAATAATTAAATGTAATAAGTAAACGGTTGATATACTTACAAAATATGTGAACGATCTGGTCATAAAATAGTTAATAAATGTTTTCAATTGAGTACATATATACAAAGTATACCAACCAAATATTATTTGAATTATCCCCCATGAATGAAATCTCAATATATTAAGACTAATATAAATTTATTTAGGAGACAAAATAATAAGCACTTGAAATATTTATTTAAAACCTGTTATTACGAAAACTTTTTATATTTTTCAAGCCATGTAGACAGGTATAGTTGATTTTAAATGTAGAAAATATTGCAATGAAGAATCATGACCATGAGTGAAATATAAAATTCATGCATGAGCAAGAGAAAGCTTGCTGTTACTTAACTTTTACAAATTAATTTTTTTATTTGATCCTTCCTTAACGTTGTTATTACTGACAACCCATTACAGTTTTGAATATGATAATTGAATATATATATATATAATAAGCCAAGCAGCAGATCATGCTCAATTAAAAACCGTTTCCGAGATACAAATAATATATTCTGGATTATGCATAAATTTACAAACAAATTTTTCACTCTGGGCTTTCTTACCCCCACCCGGAGTGGTGAACTGGTAACTCCCTTGAGCAGAACCAGCGGAGTTGTAGGCTGTTATCCTGAGACGGTACAGTGTCGACGGAGCAAGACCGAGCAGAGGCAGTGAATCCGTTACGCCTATGTTGTTGCCGACTGGAAAAGAATGGCATGCGATCACTCACGACTCCGAAAGTAAAAATATCGGATGCTCAAACCACAAGATCACGACATGCTCTATTGGATGAGGATGAACAGATTTTCAAGATATGATTCTCATGTACTAAACTGATAATAAGACAGTGTGACCTTGACAATTAAATTTTGCATGACAGTTTTGACATAGTATTCAAAGCAAGCAAGAATCACAAGATAACATAGACAATGTTTTAGTCAAACTCAAAATGCTCAGTTCAATTACATTTTCATGTGAACCAATGGCAAAAATGCTGTAAAGGACAAAGACTTATGGAGCGGAGATAAAGAAACATATGGAGTACGTGATGGGAATCGTAAGAGTAGAGAGGATTCAGGCGCAAGAAATGCAAGAAAGGAAATTAATTTACATTTAAGGGTCCTTCTTCATTTTTATAACAGAATATATTTGGAGATGACAAATTCAGGGCTACGAATTCAGAAGTGGTTAGCTGCTATTCTGCATAATAGCATTTGACTCGATTTTAGAGAAAACCGTATATTAAGATATAATATGATTTAGGGCGCTGATAAGTGTACAACCTTCTATATGGTGTATGTTCTGTTGTTTATCTACTGTTTCTGAACTCAATTCATGTGAGTATCAGCTGATTGTAATACAGTATTAATGGGAAATTAGTATCCCTATAGGTAAGCATTTAAGATAATTACAACAAAATATAAAGCGATAGTATTTTTTTCCTGGGGCATTTCATTACGTGCAATTGTATATGAATGAATTAACAACCACATTTGATATCACACATTAATGAATTAATTAGAAGACTTTCTAAATCAGTGATATAAGAGGTCAGTAGTATAAGAGTAGATAGATATAAGAGTAGCCAGTAAAGGTGCTATTAAAGTGAATTGAGAGTAAAGAAAAGTAAGCTGTTAGAATAGAAAATTCACCAAATAGAGATTGGATAAATATGGTAAGCGATAAAAATGTTAACAAAGACTTAAGGAAAGTAGGTTAATTGTACATTTCACCTTAATAAAACTTTGTTCTTTATATATCTCAATGTAAAATGTAGGTTTTTCTTTCTTTATTTTTCTCCCTAGAAAACAACCAGAATGGATTTTGTATTGAACTTAGCAATTTTAGCTAGAATTTATCATTTTACTCTAGACATCAGAATGAGGATGATTTCCCCCTTTTGTCCATCAGTCGTCAGACTTGACCCTTTGTAAGAAACATTCGTGTGACTTCCAAGTTATAAAAACTTGTTTTGCTAATGATGGTATTAGCTATGTTTGAGCTTATGGTAATTATAGAGATTCATATACATTACGCTCAAAGGTTGATGTACAATACATAATTTTCTAATATATACATAATACAGAGCTGTAGTGTGCCCGTAGTTTACAGGAAATAAATAAGTTACTTATATGAATTTTTTAATTATTCATTCAAAACTTGTTTAGCTACATTTAAGTTTCAATTGAAATGAAGGTTTCAGTTCCACAATGTAACAGTTGCAATTTCACAATGTAACGAAAATACAAATGTAACGCTTTAAGGCTTCACTACGTGGAACCGACCCATAATGAAGTAGGGGAAGCAAAAAAACTTGTGATTCCACTCGATATTATCGATATATCGAGTGGAATCCAAGTGTTTTTACTTACCCAACTTCAAATGAAACTAGTTTCAAATAAAAACTTAAGTTTATTGTGGAAAACAATGTACATTTATGCTTTTTTTCTTTACTTAAATGGACACTCAAGGAAAGCCATTGTTAATACAAGAAACTTACTGAAGATTGGTTTTGGGTATGTTCACTTGTAGCATATTTCCTTTTTGGAGGCGAGGTAGGTGTTGAAAAACTTTTTTCCAGAGTGAAAATATTTCTCGAGTTCAGGCGAGACCAATGTCAAGAGACCACGGTGTCTCGTAATTGAAGTTGACGTGGTATTTATCTGAGTGCTTCCCCAGCAAAAACAATGGCCAGGCGTTATGCGTGACTACACGAATATGAAATCCAAATCATAGGAAGAAAATGAGCAGGCTTACTTTCTATCCTAGGTCTTCCTCAGAAATGCATTCGAATACATGGAAAGAGAACAGAATTGACCTCCCTTAAGCCGATAGTATAATGGCTGAGACGATATAGCTTTTTCAAGAAATCACAAAAAAACCTGAAGCAGATGCGGACTATTTTAAATGGCTAGAGGATGGAAAACATTCTATTCGTGCGGCCCACAGATCATACCGCCATAATGCTGAAGAAAAGCCATTTAAATTGGGCGACTTCCGAGAAAAACTTTCATTTTCCCATTCAAAATTTTGTCGATTTATACCAAATGGACGCATAGAGTAGCATCGGATAGTCCCCCTCAGTGAACGATAAAACGATCAAAGTAGGACGAAAACAAGGAAGGACGAAAGGAGATATAGTGAGATTACAATTAGATTTCGCATCAATTAATCATAGTCAAAATATCAGCGTTATTAATTGCAAAAGTTTCTTGGAACCATAGGCGAACACTAAAAAATGTTTTTCACAAAATTAAATAAAGGGGTGGTAGATTACAGTGAAAGAGCATGTAAATGTTTAACAGGAACAGAGACTGAATTATGAATCAAATCATCGGAAAGACGATTAAATAAAGACACTCGAACAGCAGATTGAAACTCTTTGGAATGAAAAACAAAAGATAAAAAAACATGCTGAAAAATGTAAGGATGTGTTAAAAGAAAGAGACAGGAAGAGTAATGTAGTTAAGCGTAGACCTTGTCCAGAAAGTAGTCAGAAGTTAAGAAGTGAAAGAAGAAAAGTGAGAAGTACGTGAGAGATAATTACAAGATGGAATTGGCAAAGTAAAGAGAGTGACTATTACCGTCAAGGAGGCATTGAGAAAAGTTCAATGTGACTCAATGGAAAATAAAAGTTACTGATTCGACACCAAGAGATTATCTGGCTTTATTGACGAAGAGCATATGCTTCAAATTGATTGTAGCTGGTTGTTATTAGTAGTTTATGTATTTTGTAGGCAGATGACTTTGATATTTACATCATTTTAAGCTAAATGGACGCTCGTTTGTCTTCCGTGACCAAACTATGGACTAGAAATATCGAAAATTGTACTGATCAAATTTTTATTTTTTTTAAATGTGATTCTTTCTTTAAACTAACTAATATGTTTACAGGAAACAGTTTCATTGTTAAAATCACTTATTTTATGATGATAAATGAAGAAAACAAACATTTTCTGGCAACGTTGCATATATTTATACGTTGTCAGCACTGTACTATGAAGATGGTCACTAAACTTGTCAGTTTTTTCGAGTGGATATAAAAATTCGTCGTTTTAGCTATGAACAATAAAATATATTGTACTTATTATTAACCGAAAAGAAATGTCAAGTGACAAGCATTACTTTTGGAAAGGACTGAGAATGTATATCAACATAGGATATCACAGAGTCGAAATAAGTGCGACGTTTCCACGTTTATGCCTTGAAATTGAAGAAAGGCGTGGAGTAGCTACACTTTATTATAAATATTCGTGTACTATTCTCTGATTGATTGTTTTTATTGGTGCTATCAAATTATAACACAATTATTTATAACCCTTAATTTTTAAATGGTTTCTCATTTTTAGTTATATGTTTAATTTTCCCTTAAAGTTGTAAAATCACATCAAATCATCAATTTCCCATAAGAGTGCATGTTAATTTCAAAATTCTATATCTTTCGAAAGATCTTCTGAATCGTTTTGAAAAATTGGCAGGCTAGTTACTTATAATAAGTAGAAGATCCAACCAAATTTTCCACGATTTGACATTATTTCAACTTATTGCCAATACATCCTTAAGGCAACCCACTGCCGGCGCCCACTTATCTCCCCTCCCTCTCTTTCTTGCGCGCGATTTCCACCCCGGGGAGTAAGGAGGGGAAGTGGTGGGAGTTGTTGGGTGGAAGGGAGAGAGAAAGCTACAACCCTCCCTCCACGCTTGCATTTTACCATCCTCCCGAGACCAACCCGGACTCGATATATCACGTAATGTTTCCTCCGGGGACTTATGAGGTGCATTAAAGTTGCAAGGCCTCCAATTTTTTTTATCCGGGTTGGAAACAGATAGAAACATGCGGTTTGTTTTAAAATGAGCGGGAACTCTTTATCAATGCGTGACATAGATGGTAGCACTGTACGACTAACAGAACCTCTAGCGGCAGCCGCGAGAATGAAAACTGTTTTCGATACTTAAAATGGTGAAGTTTTCGTTATATGGCTAGAGCGTAATCATTCATGGTGTGACACCGATTGAAATTCATCGCCAGTTGATGGAGACGTGGTGATTGAGTCATGGATCTGTCGAAAGTGCATTCATTGGTGCAACAGTTTAAAGAAGGCAGAACATCATGCGACAACGAACCAAAACAATCTCGGCCTCGCACACCGACGGTGTGACAGCGATTTTCCAGTGGTCAAAACAGACTTCTAAAGAAACCTTTACCGCGGCCATAGAATCATGGCTTCGACGTCGCGAAAAATGTGTACGGCTGCAGGGAGATTACGTCGTGAAGTAACACAAGTTCCATTGTTTTTTAAGTTGTATAATTAGTTAGAAAAAAATCGGAGGCCTTAAAACTTGAATGCACCTCATACATTCCCCCTCCCGACCCCGGATAAGGTTTTACTGTTACGTCAATCACCGGGAACACTCTTTTTTGGGCCGAGGTTTTTGTTTGAAGTATTCGGTAAGCAGTCGACAGCAGCGCTTCGTCGACATCGTGAGCGGGCAGGGAGGTGGAGGGAGGGGAGGGAGTGAGAGTCGTGACGTCACCCAGGGCCGGACGAGAGACGGGGGTGAGGGTAAAATGGGGAGTAGGCCCCGCCCTTGTGTGCTTCTCAGGGTCGGGGACACGGGGGAGGATATGTTTATTCATCGACCCTCAGAAGTTTCAAAGTAATTCCACCCGTGGCGAGTCGATTGGAATCCATGATCCGCAGGTGTTGTTTACCCTTTCGACCCCGATGTGGTCACAGTCGTAGGACAGGAGGCGCCTGGGACGCGAAGGGGCGAACTGTGGGAGGGAGTGAGCTGCCGGGGGAGGGGAGGGGAGGGAGGCGAGGCCCCCCACCTGCCTTGTGTCTGAGCGTGATTGGGAACGGACTTTTATGAACGGCACTTGAACTGCGCTTCACATGTAACCCTATTTAGGAGGGAGATCCGTGAGGGGTGGAAAATGATAGTCACAACTACAATCCGTACCCTTTTTTTTAGAAGTAAGTCCATTAATGTTCATCTAAAGGGGTTCATGACTCGAGAAAGGTCAAGCGTGTCAATTTAGTTTTTTGTAGTGGGCATGACCACGGAAGAGTGGGCAACGAACACGAATGAGGAATGGTGGCGGGAGAGGCACCTGCGGGGACTCAAAATTCGTGCCCCCTCTCTCTCTCCCTATTTCTCTCCCACTCCCCCCCCCCTTTCTCTCTCCCTTTCTCTCTCCGTCTCCTTCCTTCTCTCTCCCTCACCTCCTCCCTCTCTTGAATCGTTTCAGGGAGAGTACTAACCTATTACTAAGAGAGCATCTCATAGCCGACCAGCTAACCCAAAGGTCGCGGGTTCGAATCCTGTCCTGGGCATGGATGTTGTGTTGGTGCAGATGCGTTTTTTCTATGAATTGAAAGGGTACGAAATGACCATAGCCGTCGAAGCACCCTATAAACAAAAATACTACTACAGCCTCTCATAGAGAAACGCTTCTATTCCTCCTGGTCCACTATTGCTTTCTAGTACTCTGCGATAATTCAGAGGGGTAGAAAAAACCCCACCCCCCCTAACTACCCGCCCGCGAGAGAGAGGTCCCTTCCTCCTTACCTCCACACCTAGTCCCATTAGGGTCGCCAAACCATTTCATTGTTCCCACAGGTTAAGGAGTTAGTCATGAATGAAAGTATGTTGATACTTTAGAAGGAAAAGAGCTCTTGGTTGGACCTTGCGTATATTATGACCACGTTTGTAGTTGTTTTCATGCATGTTTGTAGTGAGAAGTCTACCATTGTCCCGCATGTTGTGGATAATATTCTATGTATTTTATTTTGCATGCGGGTTGCTTAATTCTGTGTGCAATGCGTCTCTTAAGATTTGCATTTCGGAGTGAATGTGAATGTTTTATGTTGGCTCACCCTCCTGCCACACGTCCTTGCGGCGGATGGAAGGGTAATTCTTAGAAATACAGTGTAGAAGTAAAATTTCAAACTTCAGCGGTTGATAAATACAGTCACCAGATATGTCTTAGGCCCCAGACGTGTTGAACATATTGCCAATTTTAGGCTAGTGCTGAATTGGCTCGCAACGAACGGGCAGTAGGAAAAACTTTGCCGCCAATCTACTTCATAAGATATTAAACACTGGTCTACCTACCATTTATCTTACCACTTTCTTCACACTCTCCACAAGTACCAGGCCTGTCAGAGGCGATTCTCAGCCATTAGTAATGCCTCGATTTTCTAGTGAGATACTCCTACCAGATCAACACAATTTATCTCTGAATCTCACTCCCACGCTGTTGTGCCAAATGCATCATCTCCATCATCCTTCAAAACACGATTACGCAAACTTCAATACTGAGAGCGAGGCTAGATGAAAAGTGCAGTGGAATACAGGCTTTATAAATCTATTTTTGCTTTATCAAATATTTACATTATTAGTACTACTATTTAATGTATTTTTTAACACAAGTGTACAATAAATAAATCATCTACCTCCATACCCGTAATTCTCTCTACCTTTCCTTCTCCCTCCCTCTCTCTCTCTCTCTCTCTCTCTCTCTCTCTCTCTCTCTCTCTCCCTCCCCTTCCCTCTTTTCTCCCTCTCTCCCCCCCCTCTTTCCCCCACCC
>WURS02059017.1:0-10731 GCA_011762765.2 Rhinocypha anisoptera | reverse complement strand
ATCTGCCTAAAAGATTTAACCTGTACTTCAACCTTCGCTCAGCGAGTGTTTCCCAACCTAACTTTTCCAATATGCTTTTAACACTGCTGCGTTGGTCATAGCAGCCTTTCACACTACTCTTAATTCCTCAAAACTATTCCACCCTACTCTTAATAGTTTTCTTATATGCGTCTTAAAATACCTAAAATTAATAAAAGTTTGCATAAACATACAGTAGCAATCCCGTCCGACGTCCACGTCCTCTCCCCGAAGGACTCTTAAGGTTAATGGTTGGACGTTAAAGCCATATTGCAAACCCCGTCATACTATACGGTAGGTCGGATCACGCACGTAAAATAAGGGAGAGGTAGATTGTGGGACGGATAGATTGTTAAAATGTCATTTTTCCCCCGCTCCTTCAGAGAGCAAAATAAATATGGTCCTAGGAACAGTTGGGAAATTTAGTTTATACACTTTGTAGTTTCATTGCATGTAGGTTAATTATGCTTAGTTTGACATTGTTCCCGCATGATGTGAGTAATGTTTTGCATGCAGGTAGTTTCCTTCTGTAAGAATAATTTCTAACTTTTGCATGTGGAAGTCCATGCACGGTGGTGGCTCACCCTCTGCCACACGCTATTAACGGCGGCTTGAAGTTAAGTTAATACGTACGCATAAGTAGAAGCAAAAGACCTCTCAACTTTGTTATTACGAATTATAGAAGACATGAACGAGTAGGAATCAATGTGGATGTGAGAATTCGATTCCATTATCTTGGTCCCTTTCTCTTCCTCCATCATTCACTCATTAACCCCAGAGCCTCGTTCTCCTCTGTCCGATGACGGAAGTGGAAAAAACGGAAACATCACCTGTGAGTGACCCGTTTTTTTCTTTCCACATGTTTTTAATTGTCCAAAATTATATACGCTCTAGAGTCAGGAGAGATAAGGTGGAAACGATCCATAATCAAATAAATTAGGACGATTTGTAATTTCCACTTGATATTGGTGTAGTGCACCGAAACATGTGGGGAATTTAGAAGTTTTAAACTGGAAAACTGGAAATTTTCCTTAATTTATTTGTTCGAAATTATATTGGCTATACGGCAGCTATTTGCGATTTCTAAGAATGATGTTCATTCTAACTAATAAAGATAACCCCAAGATTATTTTATGTGGAAGTCTTGCGGCCAAGAAAGCTCTCGGTTGACAAATGAGATATTCCAAAGACGTCACGTACGCCGGAAGCTTGTATGTATGTCCACACCTTGTGAAGATTTCTGCGAAAACGAAAAGTCAACAAGAAAACTTGGCTGATGTTAAACAAAAATTCTGATAAGCTTCGGCATCGTGGGAAGAACCGAAAAGACATTTAATTTCTTTCCCTCAATCCCCAACTCGATTACTCCTCATTCTAATCAACGATTGTGGCGAGTTACTTGACTACGATTCTTGTGGGTCACGCGAAAATAATGAAAGAGTGAATGTAGTAATGGAATTAAGAAAACTATTGGAGAATAAAAACAGGGAATGCGTTAAGGAATGTCGTTAGGGGTCATCCAAATACAAAATTAAAATAATAAGAGACGATAAAAGACGAATAGTTAGACGATAATCCGAAAACTTTTCCGTCGTATGTTAGGGAGGTTCAGGGTAAGGAGTCAACAGTGCCCTCCCTGAATAACGACGGAGAACATTTTATCAACTGTTTGGAAAAATTCAATTCATTAAACTTTTCTTTCCTAAGTAACACTTACAACTTACCACACAACACCACACTTACAACAACCAATTACAAAATAGCGATAGAGAAGGCCCCAGTGACTACCGACGTATTTCTCTCGCATTCGCCTCCTAACTTAGAAGTTTATTTATTATTTACTGAATATAAAGTTCACTGTGGAGGCCGTCACTTGGTGGAAATCCTTGATAGAATGATGGTTTTTTTAAAATAACTCTAATATTTGGAAAATATAAGAGTAATAAATTTTATAATAACTCTTATATTTGTGGAAATATAAGAGTTATTTTAAAAAACCATCATTCTACTGAATATAATTTGAGGTACATTAGTGGGAATTCTTGATCCCCAGTATTTAATTAATGTCCAATAAGCAACACGCCTCTGCCTGTTACCCACCCCATGCCACATACCCTTTAGGAATACGGCAGGGAGTGAGTTAACAGCAAGCGAGTATACCCACTTTCTCATATTGAAAAGCATTCACAGAGCAAGAAACTACTTAATTCATTAAACTTTCATGCAGGCATTCAATGGCAGAACAATATTGATACCATGTGGAAACAATGCCATATTATATTTATTTTACATAAATGTAATATAACTGCACTACTCATCCTTGTTAACACGATCATGACTGTGATCATGCATGTTATGATCTCTAATCGTACGAGGAGAAAATGAAATTTTGAATATTTCCGTTTTACAATCTGATCGGCAATAACAGGACGGTGTGGCTAATTACTTTCAAAATAATTTAAAAGTAAAATTCATATTTCGTTCAAAAAGCGTTTTCACAAATTTTTGTAGCCAGAGGCAACCGTGCCACTACCGCTCAACTTCCAGAAACCGATGACCCTAGTTGTAATCTTTCAACGGGTCATCGAACACCACATTGAGGGATCAATCAAAATTAATTACCAGAACCAGATCAAATTCCTGCGCGCGTGTATTAAAACAAAGAGAAATAGAACATTGCTTAAAGTTAATATTTAACAAATCCCTAAGCGATTATATCAAGGGTTAGAAAGTAGTCAGTATCAAAAATAGAACCCGAAATTAAAAAGGATTGATGGAGACCGCTGTAACTACAGTCATAAGGTTCTTATATCCATCTCCTGGAGAATGTAACTGTATGAAATTGTAAGTTCATTCGTGGTGCATCGTGAATTAAAGTGGTGACTGTTGGATAACCAACATGGATCTCGTAAATGCAACTCTTGTGAGATCAGACCGACTCTTAGCGTTTATGATATTTTAGTCTGGGACAGAAATAGCGTTAAAGTCGAATATAAAACTACAACATACAATATTCTTAGATTTTGAAAAAGCAATCGACTAAGCTCCTCTGAAGAAATTTATCCTAAAATTAGAAAATATGGGATAGAAAAGATTTTAATGGGATCAATTAATCAATTTGTGAAGGCTAGCGAGCAAATTACCTTTATCAATGGCGTCATCCAGACAAGTGGCTCATTTTGTGTTCCCCATGATAGCATTATCGGCCGGTTATTACTTCCGTTATGTATTCATGTCAACAGAACTGTGTTATTTGTCGACGGCGGAGTAATATACAGACAGGTAGATGGGAAATCATAATGCGATTCGGAAAAAATGGGAGGCAAGCCAGTGGGAGATTTTTACAGCATAAAGGAAACAAATGCAACATACAAAAACAAGTTAAATATTTACGTGTTATGCAACCTTTTTTCATTATAAGACCTTTCTTGGGGAAAAGGTATTCGGGAAATTTCCGCAATATCAAATATAAGGTCATGAATCATAAGAATGATACTTTAGAAATATTATGAGTAGAGGTAAAGGAAAGCTCTTATTTTGCACTAGCTAGGCACATATAGAGAAAGGTGTCAATGCGTGGGAGTACCAGTTCATAGTTTAAATCGAGTTCACTGTAGAGGATATTGTGAAAGTCCTTTATGAACAACGTAGCGGTGTAACGATGTATATGGTTGGGTTAGGGTGGCAAGGAATATGGTTGGGAGTCAACTAGTTTATTATAGGATGAAGTACAGGATAGATTTACTGCGTATATTTGAAATTTATCGATGGGATTAAAGACGAATTACAAGCTCCCTCTTACTAGGGTGGATCATACAAAGTCGGGAAGATGGACTATATAACGGATAGAAGGGAAAAATTACATTATTTCCTCGTAAGATTAACAGAAGTAACACTATGTTCCCAATCGTGAGGAGGGTATTTAGCAGTATTTTGTCTTTTGCATGCGTGTTATACCTCCTATTATTTATAACATCGATATTCCCTGTTTATTATTCATCGAATGTTTTTACGTGAAATGTGATTTTACAAATATATATATATATATATAATTCTACGTTTTTACACGTATTTTATTTCAATATAAATAACGTATAATATACTCATGTGAAGAATGCATTTGATGATGTATAACTGGTGATAGCTCAACAACTGCCTCACGCCCTTTGACTCCACAGTACTTTGAAAGATATGCGTTAATTGCCAATCTTTATGGTTTTTTGCTGGTAACAACGGGACTCCAGGTACAGAGGTTACTCTTAACGTCCGGTGCCCTCCGCCGAGGCAACAGGCGAAGGAGGGGGATAAGGAAAGAGAGAGAGAGGGAGAGAGAGTGGAGCTGAACTTGGAGGGGTGTCGCTGTAGGGGAAGAGGCCGCAAGAGGGGAGGTAGAAATGGAGCTTGGGGCTTGGGTATGTTTTCATTCCTGACCATTCCGCTGTTGTCGCCCGGCGAAGCTTGACGGCACTGCTAACTGCTCCACGAGGAGTCATCCCTCCCAAACTCCCCGTTCGCTTTTCCCTCCCTCATTAACATCCTCCGCACCAAATACTTCCACGTCCTTATCTCCGTAAAACGGAATCGAATAGACAGGGTTTGGTGTGACAGTTTGGTTAGTCGACGTCGTCAATTTACTTGAAGTTTTACCATTTACGCGTCGGAAACAGGTGCAAATAGTTGCGAGGGACGAATTGCCAGAGACGAAACGTAACCTGCTTTGACGACGCCTTTTCCGGCCTGGAAGTCGTCTCTCTTCGTCCTCTCTTTAGTGTGTTCGTGTCGATTCTGTAAGTGACTCAAAAACCCTTTTTTTTCCTCTCGTTACCCGTCGGTCGCAACCCGCAGAGACCTCGTCCTCAGCCTCATTGGGGTCGCAGGGCGGTCTCTGCGAGGCCGGCGGGTGAGGGGAAGGTTTTGACGGGAGGACTTGGTGCCCCTGGAAGACCCTCGAAATCCTCCCTGAGCTACCCGGAATAGCAGGGGCTGCGTCGAGCACCGCAGCACGTGAGACCTCTTTCGCCCGGGACCCGTCGTCGCCCCTTCGCAGCTGACACCGCGGCGCGTTTCGTAGAATCCCGGCCGCATGTTTTTCTGCGAAGGAGAGACGCCATTTAGATCTTTGGATATTGAGGGTATCGACGATTGAGGAAAAGACTCGGCGCCCACCCAGAGGGGTCATCGTTGTGGGCTGTGGTAATCATGCTCCAATCATACTCTTAATCGTTCTTTGATCAGACCCCTTCCTCACTCCACCGACCCCGAGATATTTCCCAGGCGTCGGATCACCTTATTGAAGGTCCGTTCTGGGGTTTCACTCGGTCGAAAATGGATTTAATGTGCTATGAGCCCGAGAGTGGTTGCGAATGCCGGGCCTACGAAGATCCCCACCTGGTCAACGACGAAAGGGTTTTCCAAAACATGCTGAAGGCGGAGGAAAGGAACGCGCCGTCGCTTTCCAGGTACTTCAATTGTGTGCAGACTGAGGTGACAGCGGATAACCGGAAGACTGTAGCAGAATGGCTGCTGGAGGTAAGCCGTCTTTTTTTCAAATTTGTTTTTACTATTAGAGGAATCGGGCGGGAAGTCTGTAATGTTACAAAGTAAATCACTCTCGTGTAAGGGAGATTCTTGAATCAAGAAAGTCCGATAAATCACTTCACATTAGAGATGGGCGATTTCAAGGAATGAATCGATCAGACCAAATAGATTCGAATCGTATTGTGTGAATAGATTCGCTCGAAAAATCGGATCCTCTAAACCGATTCGACTCGCATCATGTGAATCGATTCGAATCGGAATCGTAACTTAATCGGAATGATGATGTTTACGTAGTCCTCGAGGGTTTTCCATCGGGCACTAATATATTTTAGTACCACGGGCTGATGATGCCCATCGAGTCGAGAGTGGAAACATCAGCTAGAAGGGAGGCCCAGACCCGGTGGAAAACCCGAGAAGACTACGTTAAAATAAATATGATTCCAGGCACAAAGATATTTACGATCGGTAGCTTATACATATATTGTAATTATCTTATACTTAAATTGACATTATTACCGCAATAGAATTATGTTAATAACGCAATAATAATGTTTCTTAATATTTTGCATGTTGGTAGTGTTTTCTTGCTTGGCGAATGGTTTCGAATTTGGGAATGCCTGCTGTTGACTCACCCCTTGCCACGGCTGTAGAGTCTTTTGTAGATGTGGTTCGGTTAAGGTCATTTTCAAGCACTTTCGGCGCTACCACACCACAGACGTTAATTTAAAATAAAACCTTACTCGGAATATTTGATGAAGAGCAAAGTTATTATTTTATATTTTTTATTTATTTTATTTTTTTCAATCGCCCACAAACAGCACTAATAGCCAATTGGTGGGCACTATAACTGTTTTTTAATAACAAGGACAAAACCATGCCCTAGGTGGAGATTGAAAAATCCACCTAGTCGGGATTCGAACCCGCGACTTCCGAGTTGGCAGACGAGGACGTTACCCCTGCGCCACCACCGAGGGCGGCGGGGTAACCTCTCTCTGTTCGTCACAAAGCATTGGCCTCAAATATTGTCACCAGATGTTACCATCTATGAATGAGAGCGGACTAATTTAACATTTTTCACAGGACTCCCGTATTACTCATTTCGGAATTGTTAGTTTTCCTTTATTACAAAAGTGCCTTTCTAGGCGTTTTAAGGTTTTGTATTAATTCCTATTGTCCCTTTAAATGAAAAATAGCTTCCGAATGACTTCGAGGAGAGAGTGGTTCGTCAGTGAAGGAGGCGAGTAGTAGGTGTGAATGCGAGGAGATATAAACCGACAATTTAAGAGTAATTGCACGTAAGAACGAACGGCAAACCGAATGCAGCAACCAGTCCCACTCGACAATGTATCCTCCGGTTGAACCTCCGTTGAAAAGCATGTGGCAACAGGGATTATCACTTTGTCTTCTCACAATCCGAGGATATCGTAAGTAGCCAATTAACTACGCATCTCGAGATCTAATCTGCGAATTTCGACCAACGTCACCAAGCTAGGCTGCGACGGTACGCGCCGAAGAGTAGCATGTGGTAAAAACGTACCAGTGAGCGCAGCGAAGCCAACCACAACTATTCATTTGGCTGTGTAATTATTAGGGCACCGATACTGTGATATTGGGTTTTCTTTTATACATATGCTTGCTAAAGGTGATTTATAGGTTTGTGAGGTTAATTCTAATTATATCATGGATAAAATTTGAACTTTGAAATAATTCTATTTCTCTGAAGTGATAAATGATCGAATTTGAGGTCTCAATGAGAGCACGTCACTGATCGAGGGACAAAAACTATGTGGAAACGATTGAGATGGAATATTTTTTGGAGGAATGTGCTGATATAAGTGCCATCCGAAGATCATCGCGGATTGAAAATCCCGAGCGACTGCTTCGAGCAGCCTGTGGCCACGCTGTAAGGCGAGGAGGGGAAGCGTGAGTTGATTGAACATGTCAGGACTATTTCCGATGCTTATACTAAATATTAGTGTTATGATCAGCATAGTAGGGGAACTATGTTGCTGGACGAATCAGGTACGGGAGCCACCCGCTTTCATTGGTTGAAACAGAGGTTATAATTACTGAGTAAATTTGAGGTAGATCACCTTAGATAGAATTTTAAGGACACATTGAAACTCCCATCTTACTACGGCATATCAGACCACAGTCATTAAATCAAAGAGGTAGAATGTAAAACGGATAGATTTAAAATTTCATTTTACTTCGTACGATTAAAGTACAATATATTAGGTAATAATCGTGTTGAGGGTAATTAGGAGAATAGGTAGTGTAGGTCGTATTCTCATGCATGTGAGTTATTTCTTTCATTGTTAACATTTATCTTGCATTGATTTTGCTAGACGTTTTTGGATGAAAGGTTTTTCCTTTCCATGTAGCCCAAATTTTTTGGTAGCCCAGTCTTCCTTCTCTTCCAGTATCACAACATGAGACGTGCACATCACCATTCGATTCTCAGTGAATGATTACATTCCCCTCCCTTCTCTTCCTCCTGATCTTATTGTCTTCTCAATATAAACAATGAAGATCTTTCTGAAGGAGATATTTAGCATTCTTGTCGCACTACTGACCCATTTATATAGTTAAGAAATATAATTTTGCGCGTTCTCCTTCTATTTGTTGTTACGCCAACGAATTTCCGTAAATACGAGTAATGAATGATATTGTGGTTCTCCAAATATTTAAGTCCGATATCAAAACAATCAAATGCCATTTCTACAGCTGAATGATGTGATGTCGCCAATAGCCGTGATTACTGTGAGATGCTATGAGAAAAATATGCTTATGATAAAAGAGCCCATGCATAGTGACGATTTTAACACGTATCCCAATAAATTCTTAAGAAATACGTATACTTATACATAAACACGCAGCTTGATCACAGAGCAGGAACTAGCTTTCAGGATATGACAAAAAAGGCTGGCTCAGGGGCAGAAATTTAAAGTTTAGAAAATAATATTTGTTCCTCTTGAGCTTTCCCAAAAATGGGGGTGGGCAAGATACACTAGGTCGTGCATTACTCACGATTAAATTCGGCAATTACAAGAGGGAGAACTACAAGATCACAAAACCTTTTTAAAGAGGAAAGGAGTATTTTGCCCTTTAAAGGATTTTTTTACTGACGACCTTAGGAGGCGTTAAAATTCGAGATTCATGACAAACTATTCTTGCTGGAAGACCGAAAATGATCGGACAGGTGGTCATCTGCTATTGGTCTACTTTTTTCTAAGCATTACCCTGCAAATCAGCCGCGAGGACGTGTGGCAGGGGGGCGAGCCACCACCAAACATTCGCATTCACTCCCAAATGCAAAATGTTAAGAGACACATTGCACTCGGTAGAAATGAAAGGTAGAAACAGGCAGTTTATGAAAATTTGTTTTTGGCCCTTCTGACCCATCCGAACCGTCGACGGAAGACGCGACATCTACGTGCCCCCTCACTCTCGAGGGACACGTCCCTTCCGTGGCACATTGCATGCACAGTGAACTCGTTGGGGCGGCACCGGAACTTTACTACGTAGGTGGTGTGCCAGCGGAAGTGCACTTTTACAACGTTGTAAAAAAATCGATAATGCCGCCGAAAAAATTTGAGCAATTTTCACAAGCGCGGATAAAGAGGTACGGAAGCATTGTTTGTGAGTAAAATAATTTTTTCCCGAGTAATTAATAACATGCGGTATAAATTAACACTTGATTTACTCTCCCTTTCCGTGCCGGCCAATACCGGCGTGGACCATCCGTCGATCCAGGTCGATCAAGAGATTATCCTGAGATTGCCAGTGCTCTCTCCACTCATGTCACCGCACGAATCCAGTAGTCGTTGACCTGTCGCGTTCAGCCGAGGATGTGTGGTCGGTCACTCGACCCTTTGATCGCCATTTCTCTCGATTACGTGCGCGGTGTGGCCGATCTGTTCCCCGCTCTAAAACAATTACGCGGTTCTTCACCTGAGGAGCGCGGTAACATGACCACAGAGCGCCTACCCAAGGAATAAAGGTTTATCGGTGAATGGTAAACAGGCACCAAGTCTTGATTCCGCGCATAAATTGCGAAAGTGGATCCCTTTGTTTGGGGGAAGTAAGCGACGGGGATCACAATCTACTTCGCCCCAGAATCTCCCATGATGAATTCACCTCCGCGTGGAATTCGAACGCTCCTGCGTTAGTTTTTTTGCCATTTCCTCTTCCCGGGGAGATGGATCCGGCTGCGGAATTCCTTCCAGGCAGTGCGTGAGAGGAAGAACATGCGAGACATGAGAGAAATGTTCCCCGCCCACTTAAGCATGGGCGCTACATGGAAAATGTTCCGGAACCTTATTTCTCTTTCCAGGGGATCTCAGGATCTCGCACTAAGACGTGCCTGAGGGTTAGAAGGGGGAAGGGTAAATTCGTCAAGTCTCCCAAGGGTCCATTGAGGCCCCCGGCATTAGAAAATGCTTCAAGAAATAAAAAAAATATAAGCAAGCCCCGAAATATTTCTTCCCAATGTGAGTCTTTCTGTGTGTGTGTATACGTTTGTGCGTGTGTTCATATTTTCTGCTCGTTTTCCTGAATTATATATATTTCAGGAAACTCAGATGCGTAGCAAATATGTATGTATATACATATTTGCAATATTACATATATATATATATATACAAATATGTATATATATATATATGTATGTATTCATGTATACAGAAATGACCGCCATATGGCGAACATAACACACTCAATGATAGTAAATAAGGAAAGGGATAGGAACACATAAAGAACACCCAAAGGACTGAATTGTAGCTGTTGTAGCTGAATTCACAGCTGTTGTAGTGAAGGTATTGTTGACTATTGGTAGGTTTTATATGCACGGAGGTATTGAATTTGCCATTGGATAGGGTGATATTGCCATCAAGAAATATATATATATATATATACATATAAATATTTATATATGTATATAACGTCATGATTTGACTCAAATGAGAAGATGATTGTCACACACAAAAGAACCCAAAAAAAACATAGGCACAGAGATAAAAAGACTCATTATTTTATATTTTCGGTGGCTGCTGAACTACCTTCCTCAGATAGGAGATTAGAGGAAACTGGATCTGGGTGTTGATGGGACATATATATATATAAGATGTATGTGCATATCGACGTCCTTCCTTTGATAAAGTTTTACTTCGTTTA
>WURS02059006.1:0-10731 GCA_011762765.2 Rhinocypha anisoptera | reverse complement strand
CATATTTCAGTTAAAGCTAATAATGAAATAGTGTGTAACACGTATTATAGAATTTTTAGTCGAGTACCGTGCGAATCACGATCACGTGAAAGGAGCATTTATGTTAGTATTCTTTTTAATTTCCGTTTAAAACGTTGTTCATTCTTTTATCGTATATGTTGATGTGTCCGCCATTTTCATGCCATCTATGGCACCGACCTCTGGTAGCGTGTGTACAAACTTCATGCAATTAGCTGCGCCAAGAATGTTGCTACAAAATCCAGGCAATTTCTAGTACCATTTCTGGCCCAAGAAATGGCGTCGTGTGTAACGGGCTTAAGACTGCCTCCAGGCAGGCACATCTCCCGGAAAACGGCGAGGGATCAAAGCTGCACAATAGTCGAAGCAAATGATTTGCAGTATCTCACGGCATTTGCTCGTTTAACACTTCGGTCTTCCCCGAAAACTATGTGCCTCCATAATTTGCGATGCTAGGGACCATTTCTTAAAACGAACAAAACATTTCGCACCCTTTCATATTTATCTTGGTAACACCTACGATTAATGCTCCGAATTATAAGTATTACATTTTTGCACCGGCGCAGAAACTGTGGCCGACCTTAAATTTTTCGAAGGGATCACGGACGACCGCTACAGGTTCTCCGAACTCCTCCCCAACTTTTCTTTCAGCGTACCCTCTCGCGAAACACCCGGAATCGAGCCCTGCTTTTTTCATCTGCCCCCGCCTGTCGCGTGTCTTTGTATGACTCTTTACCCCTCCAAGAGAGCCCATGCCTACCACCCCTCAAGTGCATTCAATTACCTCACGCCTCTCTCTCTCTCTCTCTCCTGAAATTGACAACGCCTTAACCTTCTCATCTTCCGCAAGCACACTACCGCTATAATCATTTCAAGCGCCCAATACCTCATGGAGCCTAGTTTTTTGCAAATTCAATTTCTTTATGATTATCCTGCAGTTCCATTTTGATTGTTACGTGTAACTGAGTAACAAACTTGCGAAAATTGTTTTTTTTTACTTGGAATTTCAAATATGTATTTCTTGTGACGCTATCTTACTTGACTTTGATGTTTTCAATTTGATGCTTTTTTTAATTGATTGAAATGTTATTATAAATCCTGCATTAGCAAAAGAAGCCTTCGGGAAAAGGAAGGGGTTTACGAGAGGGACCCTAAATAAAGATTTGAAGAAAAGATTAGTGAAAACCGTAATGTGGAGCGTAGCACTATATGGATCCGAAACGTGTTCCATGAGGAAGGATGATGGACATTGATTGGAGGCTTTTAAGATGTGGGTTAAGCGACGGATGGAGAAGTGGAAGGAGAGAAAAACTAATGAAGAAGTGCGGACAATGGTAGGGAAAGAGAGGAGATTGCTGCGAGAAATCCAAAGAAGGCATAAAAGGAGAATGGAAAGGATACGCAATGGGTTTCTGAAGTTTGTATTGGAGGGTAGAATGTTGGGTAAGCGGGGTAGGCGTAAGAAGGGCCTAGGGATTTTGGACAGAATAATAGGGGGTAGGAAGTATGCAGATTTTAAGAGGTATCATAGTTGGATGAATGCGGCCAACCTAAGTTAGTGCTCATCAAAAACCTACCTTAACCGGTAGATTACCCATCATCATCATTATAAATCCAATGCAGAGGCCAATTTGACTGTTTATGGATTCTTCTAAATAAATAAAATCTCGACCAAAAGGCTCTCAAAGTCATTTCGTGGTATACGTCCCTCTGCAATGTCTCACCGTCGTGGCCGATGTGAACGATCACTGCTCGTCACGAGCATATTAAATTTTAAACATTACCGGAGGGAGGCACAATTTCCCGTGGAGCATCGCGCATCGGGGAGGATGAACTCCCTGCCACGAACCATGGACTCGGAGAAACGAAAGAGGGTGCCACGGGATTATCGTCGGCCCCACGGGCAAGGACCCCCACCCCCTCCCTTGGCGCCCCTTAATTGTTCTCTTTATCTGACCCGCACGACATAGTAGAGGGTCATTTAAGGCAGCTATCTTGAGACAAAAAAAATTGCTCACGACTATACCCCATCGCTTTGAAGAACGATTTTCACTCATTTGAATGGCTACCTAATGTGTGCTGCTACATGACTATACACCTATCTCTCTTCGTCACACAAATTATTTAAAACATTCCCTAATTATAGTAGCTAATGATGACTTCAATAGTGTTATTTTTGAACCTTGCTCTTTTGTATGTGTGTATATATATTTTTTTTCTTGAGCACAAATTACAATATATATATATAACGATGTATTTTTTGAGTCAATTGGTCTGATATAAATACTCTACTAGCCCATTTTGTAAACGCAAACATTTTAATTTATTAATAAACCTTCATGAGGGCAGTATGGCCACACAAACCAATAACAACTATTAAGTTCCATAGCTCATACAAATATATTTACACAAAAACAATCCTTTTGACAGAAATGGTTGTTTTAATTCAACGTCACAACCATTACTTTAAAAAGTCAGAAATAAGATTTTGGTTGTGTGCGCTATGAAATTTAACGGTTATTAATTGGTACATATTGTCCATACAGCCCTGATGAAGATTTATAAATAAATAATATTGTTGGCGTTTACAAACTCTGCCAGTGGAATATTTATATCAGACTAGTTTACTCAACAAATACGAGGTGAATTAAAGTTGTAAGGCCTCCAATTTTTTCTCTGGGGTGGAAACAGGTAGAAACATGCGGTTTGTTTTGAACGAGTCTTTGTCAATGCGTGACAGAGATGGCAGCAATATACTAAAGACAGAACCTCTAGCGACAGCCGCGAGAATGAGAACTGTTTTCGATACTTAAAATGGCGACGTTTTCGTCTCTTGATCACCACATGTCTCTTTCAACTGGCGATGAATTTCAATCGGTGTCACACCACGAGTGATTACACCCTGGTCATCTAAGCTAGAGGTTGTCTGTCGTACAGTGCTACCATCTCTTTCACACATTGACAGAGAGTGTCCGCTCATTTTAAAACAAACCACATGTTTCTATCTGTTTCCAATCCAGAGAAAAAAATTGGAGGCCTTACAACTTTAATACACCTCGTACATCGCTAAATATAGCTATACATCTATATACTGAGTGAACTATCGTTAACTCGAGTTTATTTTTTCTTTTTCAGCGTAATAACTTGGGGAATAAATTGACGGAAAGGAAAAATGTTTCACTCGTTAATTCAAGACTGATTTATTCGTCTCCCCATTGTGATAACGTCAGTCACGCCTGCACAGCTAGTCGGCAATTGTAAAAATCCAGCATTATGATGGCGTGGATATAACGAACTGCGCGAACTCTAGCGTGTTCCCAAGATGTCATCAATGATAACCTCGGGGGAACAGCTTTTACCCCGCCTCTCTGATCTCCCCCGTCACACCTGTTCCACGCCACGCTGTAAAAATAACACCACTCAGTGAAAGCAGAAATTATAGTTCCAATGTAAACCAATAAAGTGAACTGCTTCCTATTACGCAGATTCATGTAGACGTAAGCGACTCATTTCACTTATCCTTCCGCTACGACACCATTCGCACAACTGATATATCGATGGACTTATTCAAGAATGACTGTCATTCAAAAAAGCCGTTTTCCACCAATATACAATTGCATCTGTTTGTAGATTTTTAGTGGTTTCAGGAGCGACTTCGTGAAAGTATCGGATATCCATTATGAAATGATTATAACTTGGTACTGTTCCACAGGTTTATTAGCAAATTGCGACCGAACCGGTCGCACAACCGGTGTTACAGTACCAAGTTATAATCATTTCATTATGTTTATATATTGCTTCCAATCGCTCGAACTCACGAGGATTGCGGTACTCAGAAATACAAGATTCCACTTTCCCCGATTGTGAAGAATATTATTTTTTACCACGCTGGAAAAACATATGGTTGTGCCACTACAGTCCGGGAAAAAATGAACATCTATGCACGCAGAGAAATTATAAAACGCGACTGGCTCTAGCACCCAACAGTACGCCCGCAAGAAAGTTGGAAGTTTCCTAATCGCTGGGGAGAATCTCTATCCTATCCTTTCCACTAATTCTACTATGGGATTATCCGGTGAGGTGGCACACGTATAGCAGAACGAGGCCTCAAGTATTCATCCTTCATCAATTGATGTCGAGTGGCCGTGACCCTCCCTTGGTTTTCTTTTTCCTAAAATAGACAATCAGAATGAATGATCCGATTTCCTCGAGGGGACTGGGATTCCCGTGAGCAAGGAAGACGTGACGGAAATCCTTCCCGAGGCCAGGAAACCATTGGTGACACAATGATCAGGTTTTACTTGATCGGAAGATTAGAGGGGTCAAGATGTGACGAAGAAAACCCCCGAAACCCCCGTACCATCCAATGTTGATTCCCCTTCACGAGGAGAACGCGGGCGTATCGACTTTCTCAACAATGGATCAATACCTTGGTCATTCTGTGACTTGTGGACAATTCAAACGCTAAGGTTAAGGTATCCTCGGCAAAGTATCGGACGGCATGAAATTTGAAACAACTGCACGAAGGGGGTGGGGGGAGGGGGTGTATCGATCAATCACAAATATAGTCTACATTCTGCAACAGTGTGTTCGATCATAGACGCAACAGAAAACCGACATATTTTCGCTCTAGTATTAGTAATTATCATCGTTTTAAACCATAGTGACTCATAAATGATGTGAATGTAATTGATAAAATTAATGAATTCACAATTAAAATCTAAATTGATGGTTAATTTCACTGTAAAAATCCATTCTATTTCGTACCTGTAATTGTTGAGTGATTAGTTAGTATACCAAATATGCACTATACATAATCATAGCTAAAGAGAGATAGAGAGAGAAGAGATTAAGTTTTTAATCCCTGATAACGTCACAAAGTAATTAATAATGAAACATGAGGACTCTCACCAGCATAAAATGGGGAATAATTAGTGAAAAAATAATTACAACCAAATAAATTGTGGAAGCATTGATTTGGTGGTAAATTTAATAAATTTAAACATCAAGTTCAAACGACATAGAAAATTCAAACACTTACTTACATTCGTGCTTAACCGATATAAGACTCGGAAGATTCCCTTAACACCAAAAAACTTCTAGCGAACAACTTACGAATAGTTATGCTCAACGCAACATGCGACTACGAAGACACCACCGTGGCAAGTACATGCGAAGGACATTGGACATGAAGAAAAGAAAGGCTACGATGACATCATAGCAATAAGAAATGAAGACTCAGGAGGAGACCTATAAATATTGTATCATATGACGAGGCCATTATAAGGAAAGGTCGCAAAGAGGTAGCTATTGGAAAAAACGGATCGGGTAAGTGGAAAGACTGCGACTCTGACTTGACAGCGGCAAACACCTTGTTTGAAAACCACCATCGAGACACGCATATTGCCTATAAAATGGCCGTAATTAAACAAGAGTGACTATTTCAATTAAATCGAGGGTCTACTGAGTTGAGATCACCAAAGTAGCTACGGAGTGGCGAAAGCAAATATGTGCGTGAAAGAAATGTAACTTTTACTATCGATGCTTCCTTCAACAAACGTCCACTCTTGACTATGTAGAACCTGGATGATCGCACAGGCTCCGAATTACATCATCTGTAAAAGCCATCCTTAGCAATGGTAACTCAGAAACAAAATTCCGGGAGTCCCGAAATGGAGTGAAATGTAAACTCTCCTGACAGATTATTCACTCTTGGGGACGATAATATATTCATCCAGAGGCTCGTCGATGTTCTCCATTCCACCCAATTAAGTGCTGATCCCTTAATCCACGGATAAATGGTCTCTTTCACATCCTTCTTTATTTGTCCCGGTGTCTTCCTAGAGGGAAATTTCATTTCATTTTACTTTCCACCACACTTTTCATCAATCCACTCCGTCTCAATGTATTTATTTGGAATTCCTTTGCCTTACATCTTTATATTATCCTTTTACCTTAAAAATTATTTTTTCCTAGAGGTAATATTTATGTTTGTATGGTCATTTAGCACTTCCTGAAGTCGAAGAAAAATACAACTGTACGGAAGGATGACCACAGCCATGCCCGAAACGAGACTCGACACAACGAACTTGGGGTTGGCCAGTGAGTACGCCAACAACCAAGCT
Organism: Rhinocypha anisoptera; assembly: GCA_011762765.2. Classification (NCBI taxonomy): domain Eukaryota; kingdom Metazoa; phylum Arthropoda; class Insecta; order Odonata; family Chlorocyphidae; genus Rhinocypha; species Rhinocypha anisoptera. The sequence goes on along the minus strand of WURS02059006.1, from coordinate 4,588 downwards.
GACCCCCGGCCGGCTTTGTTTTCTTATTCCGAGCTTTTCTTCCGCCTACCTATCTCTAGAGACTTTCTTAGTTCGGATCCATCTTCGTCTATTCTTATTATACGTATCATGATTGGACTACCTCAACAGTTCTTCCCCTCTAGGGTCCCTTACAATACGTTTTACTCTTCTACGAGGTGAAATAAAGTTGTAAGGCCTCCAATTTTTTGTCTCCGGACTGGAAACAAATAGAAACATGCGGTTTGTTTGAAAATGAGCGGGCACTCTTTGTCAATGCATGACAGATATGGCAGCACTGCACGACAGACAGAACCTCTAGCGTTAGCCGCGAGAATGAGAACTGTTTTCGATACTTAAAATGACGTTTTTGTTTCATGAGCAGCGTGTAATCACTCGTGGTGTGACAGCGATCGAAATTCATCGGTAGTGGAAGGAGACATGTGGTGATGGAGTCATGGATGAGTCGAAGGTGCATACACGGTGATTGAAAAAGAGTGTCCGCTCATTTAAAAACAAACCGCATGTTTCAATGTTTCCAGTCCGGAGAAAAAAATTTGGAGGTCTTAAAACTTTAATGCACCTCGTATTTCTACGTATTACCCTGCAAGCCGCCACAAGGGCGTATGGCAGGGGGTGAGCCACCACCAAAGATTCACATGCACTCCCAAATGCAAATGTTAAGAGGCACATATCACACTCAGAATGAAGCAACTCGCAGGTGCAAAAAAACAGCAGAACATCACCCACATCATGCGGGACGATGTTAAACTGCTCACTACAAACATGCATGAAAATAATAACTGCCATGTATCATCCCACTGGTGTATTAATTTCATTTTCAACATTATTCTGTGGCATTTCATTCCCACTGCTTCCAATCTTATTTTTTCTGAGGCTGACAATGTAAGCATCTCTCATCCGCAGAGAAGCGTGCTTCAACTTTATCAACCTCTTAACTTTTTCCGAATCTGATACTGGCTTAAGTAGTTTATTCTAGAATAAGGGTCTGTAAACTTATGAGACGGAATTCATACTAGTTTAAAATTTACTTGAGAGGCAAAAATAAATTTTTACATTTGCGCAACACATTGCAGTATTTTATGTCTTTGTCAAGTGAAGGAAAAGTCGCAAATCCTTTAAAATATTAACAATAAGAGGTAGCGGCTTTATTTTCATTTTCAATTTTGCATAAGAGTCGCATATGCCTCGCGAGCCACTCATTGCAGACCCATATTCTAGAAGCATTCCTTCTCCGCTTGGACTGTTCCGTTCATTATCTCGTCCTAGCTTCTTGCGTTATCGGTGATCTGGCTTGCTGGCACCGAAATTCTTCCACCTGGCTAATTTTGTCGTTTCCCAGTAATTTGGGACAGCTGCTTTCTTACTTCTACTGCAGACTAACTTCAGTTTTATTCTCGCTTACCACAAGGCTGAATATGCTCTCCCTTTTCCACCAGACACCAACGCCCTCGTTAGAACTTGTTCCCCCGCTGCGAAATGTGACGATATCACCATCATCATCTTCAAACCCCAAACGTTAACCTTTCTTCCTTATAACCGCACTTCGTATTATATCTCCTCGTAGTTATCCGTCATTTCCTTCTCCATTTCACAATTTGAAGATTTACCGGATACAGTATATAGTGCTATCTCATTGTTTTCTACAGGTTTGCTTCTTCTTTGCTTTCACTGTATCTGATCTCTATATAAGGCGCCTAAACAACATTCATATGCAATGCGTCTTCTGCCGCATGGAATGAAAGGCTAATCGCTGGAAAGGTTTCACAGTTGAAAGGTTTTCCCAAAAATAGAAAAGGGAATACGAAATTAGCCTCAAGACAGGAAGAGAATTGATGGAACCGGAAGAGATAAGGGAGATTTAAAAGGAACACGACGAGGAACTCTACTTTAAAAATATTAGGTCCCTTACCTTTAGACACCCAAAGGGTATCTAAACCAAGTATATAAGGATAGTTTTGTCCTTATATATTAAAACAGCGAGACAGAGAGCGAGCTACCCGATATGATTGTAAATAAGGCACTGGGAACAATATATCCAAATAGACTCAATAATAAATAACACTTAGCGTTTCATTATGCATATTGTTGCGATGTTTTAAAAATGTATTTCTAAGTTTACTGTCTACTTGGGTATATTTTTTCTTCTGCCTAATTACCATCCAAGTAAAATAAGTTTTAAAAGTATAAAGGACATTCAGGAGCTCATTAAAAATTTATGGGAAAAGTATACATCAAAAATACTTCGTTTGGTCGCTATTAATTCCGATTTCAAAGAGAGTGATAACAGCAGGGCATGTGAGGCCTTTGGGACAGATTGTGTCCTATCATAAGCAACAAAATTAATTTCTAGACTCATTAATATTATATTAGAGACGACGCCCGACGGGGCAGATGATAGAATATAACCACCATGTTTGTTATTGTTTCATCTCCTATGGAGTTTAATGTTTCTGAAACTCAGATCTTGACAAAAGAAGACAGGAGCAAATATTATTTTTGGGCTTAGAACGGAGAGTGTAAAATGGCCAGAGAGAAAAATATATGTGAGATGATATAGTGTAATTCACGGTAGAGGAGGAGAGACAATTATTGGGTGAATTCCGAAAAAAAAAACAAGAAAAGTGAGGATAGTACGTGGAAATTTAATAGTGACGTCGACAGTAGAAGAACTTAGGTTAATGAGGCATAAGTGGGAGAAGAATGGGGATTATACGTGGAATGATAGCAGGAGGGGAGGATGTAGAGAAATTTATTGGTTTTTCTGTGTGTAGTTCATCAATAACCTACCTGAACAAATGGTAAACTATCAATCAATCGACCAATCAATTAGGCCGATATACGTCTCAATCGAAACCTGGACAAGACTTGGGCCGAGCAAATGGGTAAGTTGAGGGAAAACGTTATTGGGCGAGACGTTATTGGAGGGAGACAGGCCTGTCCGCTGTCTACTTTTCCACCTCTGTCTATAGTAAATGGTAAGGAAGGCTTGGGAAGGACATGAATTAAATTTTAAAAAGGATTAGAAGCTAATAAAGTCTATCTTTCGAAAGTGAGACCGGTCAGGTATCGACAGAGAAGGTCAGAGTAGAATACATGAAAATCCCCAGTTACTTAACATGTACATATTTTAAAGGAAAACGGATATAGCTGCAGAGGGAATTTGAAAGAACTGCTTTTATCAAACAAAGTAATTGTGAAGAGATGCTAATCCGCGAGAAGAATCCTATGAAAAGACGTGAAACAAAGCTTAATGAATGCTCTTGTTCGGAATGTTGTCGCCAAGGTTGCATCCCCAAGGACCTTGAGGAAGAAAGGTGAATGCAGGTTGGAAACTTTCGAGATGCGAGTAAGATGCGAGCAAAGATTACATAAGATCTAGTGGGCGGATAGGAAGATAAGCGAAAAGGTATTGACTATGGTGGATGGGCAGGGAATTGCTAGGATAAATTCCAAGAAGACATGAAAAATTGGATGTAATTAGGAAGATCATCGTATTCCTTGCATACTATCGCATTTGTCTTTTCCGAGACTAAAAGTAATAGAGACTTAGTCTTCGATCCAGACCTCTTATACCTGCCTTATAAATACTCTAGATAGGCTCATAAAACCTTCCCTCAATTATTCCCAAACTGAAACATTTTTCTGATGCACCTTTTATATCCCTCCTCAAGGTATGACCTGTTTATTTTCCTATATATTGGATTCCCTTTCTAAATATAAATCGAGTGGACTAATTACCTCGCCGCATGGTTTCTCCACGAACTCTTTCCATCTCTCCTGAATCTCCTTTGGTCCACCTGCCTTATTGGGTATAGGGGATACGAACATTTTCTTCCCTTGCTCCTGATAAGTCTTTCAAATTTCTGACCCTAGCATCTACGAGCATACCAAGGCTGCTTCTCGTATCTATTCTTGATTCCACCGTTTAATTATCCTTTATCTCATTTATTTTTAGGTCTCTTGAACTGCTTTTTTCGTCATTAAGCTACCCCCATTCTATTAATTTCTCGCCTCATTTCGTCTTTCAACTCTCTGCATTTCATTTCTCCCATTTCCGTGTAAACGTTTTGCTACTTCGCTAGCTGTTCCATCTTCCTAATTATTATTTTAAGGTCTTTCCGACTTTCTTATACGCTCCCTCACTGATTCTTTCAATTATGATAGCATCGGCGGCCACCTGATATCTTACGCTTGAATTCCTTGAACTACACTCGTAAAAGGATCTTAAAGCAACTGTATTCCATTGTAAATCCCCCTTCCACATTTATTGTTTTTAATATTTCATCAGATCTCAACTTAGGTCTGAATCTTAATCCGCTCCAGGGATACTGTGTAAAATTATTACTGTAGTCTTCTATCTGTGACTAGCCACTGTATAGTATAATTGGTAACACTCTGAAATCACCGGAATCTTCCAAAAGTACCGATGTTTGATGTGGTATTTCAACCAAGAGTTAGTGATCACTCAATCAGCTCTCGTAAAAAAAACTGCCAATTTATCCCCAAGTATATGCCTTGCCCCTAAACCATAATTCTTCCACCCCCCCCCCCCCCCCCCCCCCCCCCC
>WURS02058995.1:0-10731 GCA_011762765.2 Rhinocypha anisoptera | reverse complement strand
TAATGAACGGATACTGGTGAAAAAATTCTCAGACACTCCAGAGGGATGTAGCAACTTAGTACCGGAGTCGTCCAAGAGGTGGCGCCACTCGTACAAGCGCTACAAAATAAGTTCGGGAACTTTTCCGACAAACTGAATGAATATGAATTGGTGTGTTTCCATCTCCCTGCCAGCCGGGTTAGCCTGGTGGTTAGAGCGATCGTCGAGTAACCAAAAGATCGTGGGTTCGAGTCTCCCGCCCAGGGCATGGCTGCTGTGCTCTCCAATTGAGTTTTATCCTCGAACTGAAAGAGGTGCAAAATGACCATAGCCGTCGAGCAGCACCCTGTATACAAAAATACTCCCGCCGCCACCGTGTCTCCAATTTCTTTCCGCATCCGAATCAACGGGGAGAATCATCCACCGGGAACGTGGTTTGTTCCATACGTAGCATGCGCGTGTGATCATTGTGACAGGGTGAATTTAAAAATGTTAGTAATATCATGCCTGATGTATGCCTAGATTCAAAGTGGCGATTCGAACGAACGCTGTTTTTTTAAATATTAAAGTACAAAAGCTAAGTGCTACTTCGCGCATCCATCGGTTCCAATCTTCTATTTCTATTCCGCTCGACTAGGCGCACGAGGCCCATGAAACCGCGGGGGGGGAGCCCGTCTACGCGAGCAATAAATCTCTTCAAATCGACGCTCGTAAAGCTGGGGGGGGAAGGTAGGTACGTGATCGCGCACTTGAATTCACTCGGTTTGGCATCCAATCTGCGCACGTCGATGAATGCCCCCCTCCCCCCATTCGATCGAAGGAGGAGCGAAAGACCTTAACGCGTCGGGACAGGCGCGAGACGGAGAAGGTGCCGGGCGCCGCGTGGGAAGACCCAAGTCCCCTCTTTTAGTATATCGGCGCGACACCAGCTCTCCCCGGCGATTGGACTGGAAGCACTCTCTTCCGCGCCGAGGTCTCTCAAGGCTTGTAATATGTACTACGTCAACGGGACGAAGGGGACCCGTGAAGAAGAAGGAAAAAAAAAAGAGAAAATATTATTGCTCGTCTCGGTTGCTGGACGAAAATTACTCGCTCACTCCAGCGTGCGTGGGTAGGGCCGCTGCGCCACGCCGCGGCGAAGAGATTGATCGTCTCATCATTGACGATGATCAATAAGGGTTTTAAAAAAAAAACTAATGTAGACTGTGGCCATCCGGTGATCCGACCGCCCGAGATTGGAAGTAGAGAGAGAGAGAGAGAGAAAAAAAAGGATGGCAAAAAGAGCTGACGAATTTTTCGAGCATATTTCGGGTTACGATCGTGAAAAAAATCCAGCGCTTGGGAAACCACTAAGTATGTGGAAAATCGGGGGGTTTGTCTCATTTTAACTGCAGTAAAAATTTGCGCGACTTTATTTAAACTGGAATAAGTCACATTTGTATAAAGGCAGAAATATTCCCTCCCGCACTTCGACAGTGATCTCTCCTCGTAGAATAAACGATACCTTCGTTGAAAAAATTAAACTGAGGTTCACTTCCATCTTTGTTGAAATTTTGGAACTACATAAATGCACTCGATTTGTCTTGCTTAATGGACTGTCTTGCCAATCCCCGACGCAAACATTTTGTGCTTCAAATTGCGCACATTGTCCAAGAACATGCCAAATGACGAATGAATCATTTAAGATATTGACCTACTTGACACAATCTCAAGTGGCTGGTCAAAAACGAGCACTCGTAAGGGATGTGCTCGCGGTTGAGAAAAGGTAGTATTCCTAAAAAGTGGTTCCGTGGATATCCAAGGGTCGCGGAAGACAAAACCGCGGTTGGACAGGGAAACCTGTGATGTACTTAAAGGTGACGCAACGTATTCTTGCAAGGGATCGGGCTTGTCGCCACAGTAACTGTTCGGCGTGACGTCAGACACCGGACGGATTCATTGTATATGCATGCGTTAACCTAAAAATATTTGAGAAATTTAAAAAGGAGTTTTTTTTTAAACTACTGTATTACGCCGCATGCGATTGCAGAGAGAAGAGAAAGAACAAAACTTTATAGCTTGTTTTAATTTTTGATATTATGTTAGCTCAAACGTTCCGTTCGTGCCACTGTTTCTCATACGTGAGCGATAACATCGAGCCATGCGACGCTCCAGTATAAAAATAACCGGAAGATGTTGTCAAATATTATATTAAACAATGTATGCAGTTTAAAAGAAATCACTTCCTGCCCTAAGGTTTGGGCCGACCGGGTTAGCCTGGTGGGTAGCGCGCTCGCCGGTTAAACCAAAAAAAGTCGCGGGTTCGAGTCCCGCCCAGGGCATGGCTATTGTGTTTGACCAACAGGGTTTTTCTATGATTTGAAGAAATGTGACCATAGCACCCTAGAAGTAAAATTATTACTACCACTTAAGGTTTGTACGCGTTTACCAAGACCGTCACTTGTTTGACGTCACAAGTCGACGACTTTTTCTCCCGTCCACTTTTTTTCCATTCTGGTGCACTATATGTATATAGTCGAAGGATGAAATTGAAAAAAAAAAGAAAATCACATGGCGTGGGCCGGTTGATCCATGATTCTGAGGCCACTTTTCTATGGAAGTACGGTATGGTTCTTTACCTGTATGTAAATGTTTTTTGATGAAAAATGTTATCCTTAAGTTCAACTCAAAAAGGGACGATGTGAAACTGTCTTTGCTGATAGCACCAAAAAGCCAGAAATCACTGTAAGTGTGCTTTTAGGTAAGTAAATATTTGATCAAGTTTAATTTTAAAATAAATAATATGCACACATTTATAAAACAAAATTTAATGTAATTCCACTTGTAATTCAGAAATTCATCTTTGTTGAAAACAGATCAAAAATAAAGAAAAAAAATTTCAAAGTTTATGGAAATGTGGTACAACGACCAGAGCTAGTTTTAACTTAAAATTTAAGGCTCGAAATCTTTTATCATTATGTCAACCCTCCCTTAAAAAATGTTCAAAAAAATTGTCTCAATTGTTTTTGCTGAGGCAATTCACATAAAAGATTTAGTTGCTGTTTAATAGTTGACAATGAATTAGCAAATTTATTTTCATTTATTCCACATAGTAGGACCTGGTGGTAAGCAAAAATGCAATTAATTAGCTTAGGTTAGATTTGCGTGAAGAAAATATTTGCTTTTTGTCAATTTTACTCCCAGTCATATCTCGCGCGCTAAAGCAATGTCTGATCAATGGTGACAGTTTCAATGCGCTTTGCTGGACTATCACAACTACTGCTAACTTAAAGTAATCGCTTGCAATCTAAAAATTTTTATTAAATATTAAAAATTATATTCAATTATTATACTATTTACTAATTATATATATTATATAATTAGTTATTATACACAATTTGTTTATTATCATTTTTGACATTTTATTTTTGTTTTTAGAAGGCGTTTCTACTGTAAAAAGTTACAAGAATTCGAGAGTAAAAATTACGAGCGTTTCCTGTAAGTTAGCAGTAGTTGTGGTAGGTAGCAAGGATAGCTATCACTGGAAGAGCTCGTATCACATACGGATTGTTCTGTTCACAAATCACGTGTTCATAGCAAATTGCATATAAAAGCTGACGCAGGCGAAGACTGTCCGGTGGGCTATGAAAGTACAGGCAAAGGCAATTGCGTCGTTTGTGAACAGTACAAGTGTGAACAAGTTATTATGGCGGTCTTTAGTTTGCAAATTAAACAACTATTTCCCAACAAAAAGACAAAACTTTATTTAATTTTTAAAATGTACAGAAATAATAATCATAATAAATTACAATATTTACATAAAATACAATTTTTATATATTGTGTGACTACAATATGCATACAATATGGTATTTACAAATCATAATTAAATTAACACGTTTAAAGAGTTCATAGATAAAAATAAAATTAAGAGAAGTAAAGATAAAGAATGTGTGTATATATATTGAATTATTTACAAATAAAAAATTATTTAATCAGAAAGTTAATAAAAAAGCTTACTAGAATTGTTTTTTATAGTTGATCATCGATCTCAATTTGCTGATTTTCTGCATCAAATTGCTCATTATCTTCTTCAATTTCCATATCATTATCATCAAATTCTTCGGTATCCGGATCTGGCAGATTTTTATCAGTAAGTTGCTCATGTTTCATACTGCGAATGTGCTTGGCAAGATGGACGGTTTGTTTGAATCGCATGTGGCACACATCACAAACAAACGGTCTCTCATTGGTGTGTTTGCGCATGTGTCGATTTAACTCGCCTCGAACCACAAATGGTTTCTTGCAGTAGCGACAGTGATAAGGCCATGTTGATGGATCGGTATGGTAGACCATGTTATGGCGTCGAAGGGTAACCGTCGAGGGAAACCGTCCTCCACACTCTTGACAACTGTACGGCCAATCGGAGATGTTCTGGTGATTAGTCAGCATGTGTCGCTTTAGATCGATTTTTTGTTTGAATCCAGTCTTGCAGTGACTACAGGTGAACACCTTTGACTTGCTGTGCACTACTCGGTGTCGCTGCATCACTGATGGGAAATCAAATCTTTTCCCACAGTCTGGACAAGTCCGTGGATCTTCTGCTTCGCTTTTCTTCTTTGGTCCCCGCTTACCTGGTTTCTTTTGGACAATTCTTTCATTGAAATCAATGTCTGCATCTTCGGAATTCTCCTGTAGCTCAGCTTCCTCGATGCTGGAACACGTGGGAGAATATTGATCCATATCGGACGATCTATGCCGTTGCTCTGAATCTGAATCACTGCTTATCGTAAGTATCGCTATTTGCTTCTCATTGTTGTTTACATTGCTATTTGAAGAATGCATTTCTGGGGATTGAGGTAAATATTGATGGTCGTTTTCAAATTCTACAGGTTGTGGTTCATGTTGCGAATCATCAATGTTTTCTTGAGATTGCGTTGCAAAATGTTGTTGTAGATCTAAATTGCAACTGTTGTTTGAAATTTGTTCAGGCTGATCTTGTGTTTGGTTATTGTTCTCATTGGAATGTTCTAACTCATAATGTTTTTGAAGATCTTCTAATTCTAACATCGCTGTGTTGCAAATAAAACATGAATATAAAACTAGAGAGATTATTTTGTTTGGGTCCATGATTGTAGTTGTTGAAGCGGACTGATTATCATTAAGATTGACACTTAGCGTTTTTTGACTATTGTTTGTCGATTCCACTGTTTGCGTATTGTCTAAACCAAACTGTTGTTGTGTGGGTTTATTCAAATTTGGGTTGTTTGCGGCGCTTTTGTTTGCCATTTCTTCTTGGTTAGACAGATTGGTATGTGTTTGAAAATTCGAACTGTTTGCTTGAATGTTTTCCTTGGTATTTTCAAAATCCACTGAACTTCTTCCTTGTAAACTTACATAATTCATTCCATCTCCTGTAAGCTTACCAATAGGCATAGAAGGCTTCGATTGAGAATTAATACTACTTGAGATAATTGGAGTTTGATTCTCCACTTGCATTGTTTGTTTGTTTATATCTAATCTTGAGGGTGTTACTATAGGGTTTACTAATCTCATGTTGGAATTATTTTTTGGTGATTCAAAATTATTTGAGATGTTTTGAATATAATTTGCGGATTCCACTGTTTGCGTATTGTCAGCACAAAACTGTTGTATTGTGCTTCGATTCAAATGTGCGTTGTTTTGAGAAATAAAGGTCTGTGATACGGAATTATTTGAAATGTTACTTTTGAAATTTACAAACTTTAAGGGAGTACTGCTGTTTACTTTTAAAAATTGTGAAGTGTTTGCGGTCATACTTGCGTTACTCAACAAGTTTGCGTTGTTTGGAGTCGTTGAAATATTGGATATATTTTGAGTTTGATTTAAATGTTCCACTGCTTGCATGTTGTTCATACTCATTTGCTGCGTTGTGGTATTTACGGGAACAGACCAAGGAACAAAGTGTTGTGATGCGGAATTATTTGGTATGTTCTGATTTGGATCTAATAATTGCACTGTTTGACAGTTATTCAAACTCGAATTTGGGATTGGGTTATAATTTAAGTGCACATTGTTGGCAAAGGGAATCATATTTTGAGGTACCGAAGTAATAGGGATGACTTGATTCTGATTGGATACTCTCACTGATTGACTGTTTTGTTGAGTGACCGTGCCAGACCAAGTATTAAGAGGCTGACACGATGAATTATTTAAACCGTTTCTGTTAATTGATGTATCGACAAGCTGCACCATACCCGAACCTCCAAAGTTTCCGGACAGATTTGGGTTATTTACCAAAAACATAGGTTGAGAAGAATGATTTGTCGGTAAGTTGGACACTAAAAGTTGTTGATGATTTAATGGGACAACAGATGGAATTGGTTGATTTGCCGTCCTCGGGTCAGTATCCAAACGCATCACATTTTGGTCGTTGTTAGGATTTGCCAATTTCATCTGCAAATGATCTGTCATTTCCGTCTTACTCGACACTTCATCATCTTTTAATTTGAAGTAATGGTGGTTTTCATCGAGAATTTGAACATGGTTCTCTATACCCACCAAAGTTTTTTTAATGTGATCTGTTGATTCATGCTGTAGAAGATCTTCGAGGGTTGAATATACATTTCCACAACATTCACAGAAAAAACTGTCGTCATCATTCTTCTTACCAATTAAATGTCGCTTAAAATGAGCCTTAATATCTTCATACTTTACAAAACGTAGTTTGCATGTGGGACACTGTTCGGAAAAGTTCTCCCACAATGCCATTCGTTTTGCTCTTGGCAACGGCATCTCGGCCCGTAGACAATGACTACTATCAAATGTGCTCTTGAAAACATAAACATATTGTTCCCACAAATTGCACTCATTTTCTTCGTTTGACGCCATTTTGGTTTCTAATTTTGAGGTTTTGGAAGAATCTATTGGATTAAAAAAGACATTAATTTTATGAAAACTGACAAAATCTACTTTAAATATATTTAAAAAACTACAATGCAGAAAAGCTAATCTACATTTTTCTGAATATATCTAAAATTTTTGGTATTTTTTAGATGTATCTAGAAGTTACATTGTGAAAACATATTTCCAAATATATTTAGAAGTTATATTAAGAATACACAATTTTAAATATATTGAAAAATATAATCAGAAACTCTATTATATTTAAAATATGTGAAAATCTGTTTTAAAACGTGCCCATTAGATAACCAATTCTAAAGAAAGTTTTTATAAAAATGTTACTTTAATAGTGCTTATAGCAAAAAAACTTACCAAAAACTTTTTTATGTAAATACACAAGTTTGGTTTTTCATGCGAGCCCTACATTAAAGAAGAATACAAATCTATTTGCATTGGTAGCTCAAATAAGCACATCTATTTTATAGACTCTAAAACAAAGCAAACTATAATAAAAATTTGAATATAAGTTAATTAGTGTATAATATTGATTATTTACTTATTTACAAAAAGGCCGGTGCTAAAACGCCGCGTGCTTTATGTAAAAAAACGTCAAAAAACCGCCGAGGTCAAACTCGAGTTATCATAATTTGAAGAGATATGCAAAAAAATCGAATCAAATCGAGTGAAAATTAGAAAAGTTCAAATCAACTTCAATAAAAATTTGAAAAGTTATGCACATTTGAAACGAATTGGAATAAAATTCAAATTATGACATAGAAATTAGATTCAAATCTGTTAAAGATTCGAATCACAAAGAAAGTTGCAATTGAATTGGTTAAGCACAGTGGAAGTAGGGTAACCTTCACAGTACAACAAATAAAAAGAGAGAGCTGAGCACTCGCTTATGAGCAGGGCGAGAGAAGTGTGGGACATGTTGTCATCAGACTTGCGACTCAAGAAGGTTCGAGAAAAACTCAATGTTTGATTTTAATTCCAATAGATGGCGCAAGTTACAATAGGCCTAGTTCTCAGACCATGTAACTCCAAAACGACTGCAAAGCCGCCTAGGTCAAACTCGAGTTATTATAATTCGAAGAAATAAATCAAGTGAATATTGAAAAAGTTCCGAATAGTTATAGTATAAAATTTGAATTCATTGCATTTTAATTAACAACTAATTTGACTTAATATTTAAATTTTACAATAATCTAATTTAAATAAAAAATTATTTATTAATAAATTGGGTGTAAATCTATGCTGAAAAAATTTGTTGTTTGTATTCCAAGGTAAAATGTGTGATAACATAAAAAAGATGATGAATATGGGCCAATGCCACTAGCACATGTATGTAATTTTAAATAGCGCGCAATAAAACGAGTGGGACCCTACACAGAAGGTGTGACATTCCCGTCAAGTTGGATTACATGAGCGTGAATAATAGGTTCGGCTCATACTTTCTCTACGGGTATGAACTTATCACAAAACGTACTTAAGTTATTCTGACATGCACTGTAATCTTTCTGAACCGTCTTGAACATACCCTAAAACGCGCTTATTAAAAATTTATTTTATAAATATTTTTACAAGTCAGTACTTAATCAAATTATTTTATAAAATTATATTATTACACAACTAAATTAAACGTATCTTGTTTGACAAACGGGTATGTTAAATTTAATTTATGAAAAATAAGGTACTGCATAGCTGTTTTGAATTTTCTATTTGTAAAATAAAGCAATGACCTTAAGCTAACAATATGTCTAATGGCTTGAATCAACAATTAACACAAAATTAATTGCAACAGCAAACAAATTAACGTACCTTTACATCAACAAATCACCATCGATGATCCAACTTGTCTGGTTTTGTTCAATTGTAAACCGCGCTCTTCCAGGACCCTCTTCAATGCAAAGCCAGGCAAACGGACGGGAAAAATGACCTTGCTGCTCTTTGTTCTCCGTTTTATATGGCAGTGTGCGCGGCTGCCAGTCTAAGAGGGTAGAGAGTGGAAGGCAGTGTGCGACGCAGGACTGTGCCGCGCAAAACTGCACTGTGCCGCGCAAAGCTGCACTCTGCCCAAGCTTAAAAATGGCGGCAAAGGGAGGGGTTTATTTGGCGGTTGTACGATTTTTTTTATCGCATGGGAAATCGTTTGCTTGTATAAACCGTCCGTTGGAAATGCTATGCTGTGCGTTTCCTCTTATCAAAAGCATGGCATTTTGACAAGCAAAAAAATATCTAACAAACCAAACCAAGCAACAGTTGTCGAACCAAATTGGTGATTAGATTTACAACTATTTTACAAAATAATTTTTTAAACTTGTTAAACCAAAATTAATATGCTATAAAAAATAAAAATGCTACTTGAAATATTTAAAATTTATTAACAAAGTAAACTAAATAAGACAATTTTAGTTTCAAATTAAAAATTTCAATGATTATTCTAAATTTATAAATTATAATTATATTCCATATTTGAATTTATATAGTTATTGAGAGCAAATTTGGCAACTCTTAAGTTTAGCAATGTTCATGTTCATTTCCTTTTCCCGTTGAACTTTCCTTTCTGTCTTTCCAAAGAAGCGGTGAACAAAGACTGCGCTAATGGGCACATGTGTGGCGCGAAAAGCACTGCTCGAGTCGCACTGCGCGAGAGGCACTGCGCGAGAGACACTGTGCGAGAGACACCGCGCAAGAGGCACTACGCGAGAGGCACTGTTTTACGATCCGTAGGCAGTTTTCGTACTGACTGGCGGAGTGCTTCTAAGAACAATACAACTCAGTAGAGGCACTGCAATAGCGATTTGAGTAGTCCTATGCAAAAGTTGTTGATCAATTCGCAATTTGTCTTAATTTATAGTTTGATTAATTTAAAAATATAATTACATAAATAAACTTTTAAAATTAAATATGCAATATATAATATACTACAAGCTTTAGACCCAACGTCTTCGTTTGTCTTTTTTCAAGCAAACGAAAGACACAAAGAAAGTGAGGAATGTGCTAATCTGCATTGGTATGGTGCACTGCCTTACCGAGTGCCCAACTTCACTGAGTGCCCTGACTCATCGAGTGCCCCAGGGGGCAATAAATTGCAGTGGTGACACTGTGAGAGGCCTCCACTAGCAATAGTTGCCATAGACTAACCGGCTTTGGGTAATAAAGCGAAGAAAGACGAAGAGAAGAAAATCCTGCGTCAATCCTGCTTTCATAAAACGCCAAGGTCAAATTGGTTAGCGCACGCAGTTATTTATGACCACATAAATTTATTTTTCTTTTTCTTATTTTTACATTTTTAAAGTTATTTATATAGACAAGGTTATTTATATTATAATAAAATTTCATTAATTTGATAAAGTCAGATTTTTACATTTTTATCAACAAAAATTTACAGCAAAAATTCACTAGCGCTCACAAACATTTTCCCTCGCTCACTGCTCTTGGTTCGCTGTTCTCTAAACTATCGCTTTTTGTTTCGGTCACTTTCTGTGCCTGGCAACAGGCAACGCGCTTGAGTGAGGAGTGCGGCACACTGCTCGAGCCTGTTCACGCTAAACTAAAACCATATGCCAGTTGAAGGTCGTAGTGTCTGTGTGCACCAAACTGCTTTTCCCATGCAATAGAAAATGCATGAGCAATTAACGCAACCCTCGTTCGGGTATGCCAGTCTAGCAAATCTGCTACCAATTCTGTAGAAAAACACGGCAAACAAAATCTAGTAAAAATATTACACTCGCATTTCATCCGTTAGATTTTCTAGTATTAAATTTGTTTTGCATTTCAAATTATTATTTATTTTTACTGATATTAAATTTTTATTTACTTATATTATTATTAATATTAATAAATAAAAATATTAATAAAAATTTAGGTTTGAGTACAAGAATTTTTT
>WURS02058994.1:0-25373 GCA_011762765.2 Rhinocypha anisoptera | reverse complement strand
ATGTTTAAATAAGATTGTGAAACAAAACTATGAAAAACTTGAACTTGAGTAGGCTAGAAATGTTGTGAGTGAGTTGGGTTTAGATTTGAAAAGAAGTAGAAATGTGTTAGGATAGTAGTGAGTGAGTTGGGTTTTGAGTTTGGAAGAAGTAGAGATGGGCTAGAATGGTTACGTAATAAATTTACCAGTGAGATAAGTGCATGAAGTGCACAGAGCAAATGGCCAGGAAGCCACCTGACGAGAGATATTGAACTCTTTGCGAAGGTAGAAAAAGAAGACTCCCGAAGAGCGAATCAAACCAAAGGTAAGTCCGTTGATTGCAGCACAGGATACTGAGATGACCCAAGCCCAACCGGTGTCCGGAGTTCGGTGTCGCACTATATCCATACTACTCAACAAACTCACTTCGAGTGAGTCAAACTGAAACGTTACCTGTGGAAGACTACCGAGACTCTTGCAAACACAGCCTGACAAAGCACAGACACTTCTCTCATAAGATTGTTTTTTCTCATTATCATTATTATTACTGTTGGAAGATGAATCAAAAGCAATGATCAGATCCGGGTGTGTCACTCTGCCAACTCATCTTGGTGTTACCTTAAGGCTATTATACCTTCTTTGCTTTGTCTTTTCTTAAATAAGTTATAATTGAATTGCATGAGTCATCAAAACGTGCATTTCTATTTATGTATTTTTGTATAATAAGAAGTTTGAAAAATTACATGGTTTTTAAAATTTAATAAACATAATACTGGCAATTTTATATAATATATAAATTATTCTAAGCCCAAAACATTATTTAACTCTTTCGCTCCCGAAAGCGTTATCGGGACGTATGTGTCCCGCTCATTCAATTAGCGATATAAGGCTTATCTTTTACAGATAATTCTTTGGATCAAAAAGGTTAAACATTAAGTTGAGCTATGACTAAAATATTTGTAGAACGCAAAGTTTGATGCGTTTAGATAGTTGTAAATTTGCCCATTAGTTTCTATGGAATTAACTTATCTTTAAACTTGAATAGCTTGTTTATCTTAATCAACAACACCTAATATTTTACATTATTAAGACTATTCAACCAAAGAACTTTGATGAGATATACAAATCACAAAAAATCTTAAACTTGAGAAGGTTTACTTGCATGGTCAATTTTCTCGTTGGTGATTATGGTCACAGACTTTTTTCAAAACTCCGAATGTGTAGCTCGTTTCCATCGATTACACACACAACTCCAAGTTTTGTGTTTTCACCTCGAATGGCCACTTGAACATGTTATGGATTTTTTGGCAAGTTGCCACGAGTCTTGACAACGTCCAGTTCACCACGTTAGAATGGGCCAACAATTCTAGCTACCAACTTCTCTTCAGAGAATCAAGTTAGGAACCATGGATAAACCACGGCACATTTGCCATTATTTAAGATAATTATCGAGCAGTGGGCATTTGAGAACAGTGGTAATCTTATATACTACAACCGATCGAACATAAACATAGACAAGTAAAAATGACATGGTCTCATGGATTTGTCCACAAAAAGCGATCCCGCCACTTGTACTAAAATAATTTTATTGAAAAAAATATCAGTTACAAATACAAATTCTGGCTAGAGGGTTGGGGGAAATATCAAATATAATAAAATATCAAAGGCAAAACTGATTGTAGAGTTTTATGCTTTCCTAAGCTTAAATATTTAGCATACATTGGAGAGAGTTAGCAATGGTTATGACTAATTGATTACTTATTGATTAACTAATAGGTAGGCACAATGGATCAAAATAAATAAATATTGAGTGACAAGCCCGGTAGTTTAAACAACTGAAATACAGATAACACTCAAGAAACAACAAAAATTGTTCTCTACCATTGGTAATACAAACCGGCAATTTTCGGTGAAAGTTTTTTCTTGAGCAAGTCTATCGCTGAGTGTTTCCTGTTTCAAATTACAAATTGCAAATATGAAGAATGTTGAAAGTCCTTTCACGCTGCACTTTCCATTTCAAAAAGCTGTGAAAAGCGCGCCACCTCGGGCACTACATTGACCGCAGCAGGCATCGAGTGCGGCTATATAGTCAGCTTGGCCACTCGCTGCGTGCCGAGCACAACTGCCTTAGTGTTAGTTTCTTTCTTGCCGCTTGCACACGGCTTTGTTTACTGCTCAACTAACCATTGCCACTGCCACTCACAGTGCACAATGTACGGGCAGTTGAGCCACACCTGACCATTTCTCGCAATTCCTTTCTCTTTCTCTCTCACCTCCAGTGGCTCGCAATGTCTTGTCAACACCTTTAAACGACCTACACATCATGGATCACATTCGGAACCTCTGGCGCCGTGCCGATGACTCATCCCACCAACCCTTGCTTGAGACCGGCGCAAAAAAGTCTTATAACATAAAATTTGCATCATCATCGTCAGCACAACTACCTCACCAGTTTGTCACTTTACCAAATTTGTCGCTCGCCAATGCCTCTACCAAAAGCTTTTTTACCCGATTAAGCACTTATTGCCATTTTGTCTTCCACAGTCTGTTGATCTTGATTCTAGTACTCGCAGCAATATGGACATTTCTCAATCTTAAGTTGATTTGGAATTACGCCCAAAATTCTTCCAATCTGTGTTCAGTTTGTTGTAATGAAAGCAATCATTTTTCGGAATATTTTTCCTCCTCTCAGTCTCTGGTTCTTAGAGCTAAAAAACTTTTTGGAAATCTTAATTATTATTCTAGCTTGAGTGATGTTGAACTTCAAAATGAATCAAATGAAAACTGTTCCTTCCATTCGTGTTTTGACATTTACCAATGCGGTATAATGAACTACAACCCGTACGAACTGCCAAAGCAAATGAAACCAAAGCTGATCGAGACAATCAAAGTATTTATGTATTCAAAAGCACCAACTAGTGATAAACTTGATAATTTGCCGTATTCTTTTGAATATTACCGCCTACTCGATGCGGTTAGAAAAAGCCGATATTACACTGACAATCCACACGAAGCGTGTCTTTTCATACCGGCAATTGATATGCTTAATCTGGAAAATGCTGACTTGAACCGATTGAAGGATGCGCTGTACTCATTGCCTCATTTTTCACATCTCAATGGATCAAATCATGTGCTTATATCAATGATATTTACTGAAGCAACCAAGTTGCGATTTGGAAAAGCTATTGTGGCTGGCGGCAACTTTGACAATCTCAACTATCGCCTTAATTTTGACATATCAATTCCTGTCTATAGTTTATTTTCTCAACTTTATGAAACCTACGATCTTGCTTTGCTACCGTATAATTTGAAATTAATCGCACATCTACCTCGAAAATGGACTTTGATATCAACCCAAATTGATTTAGTATTACCCGAAACGCGTTATCATCTAATCAGTTTAGAATCGACAAATTCCGATCAGATTCTTTTATTGGGTCTTGATTGTAATCGCAATAAGGACCAAATAAGTTACAGTTCTCAGATTGAATCAATAATCTCACTTCAAGCAAATGTGGATGCAGTGAAATTGTACAACGAGACTTTTGCATGTAACACTGATCGTCAAATCAAGTTACGCTATGTGGACGTATTGCATGAATCCGAATTTTGTCTTATTCAACGTACTGGTTATCTTGGAGTGCCACTTCTCAGCGATGCTCTCATGGCTGGTTGTGTTCCTGTTTTTATATCTGATCAATATATTCTACCATTTGCCGAAGTGATCGATTGGCCATCGATCTCGGTTCGAGTGTGGGAAAACTCTGTGCCGGATTTGCTTGATATTCTTGAAGAAATCTCTCCCGAACGCCGTCACCAAATGCGAATCAAGGGTCAGTTCATCTGGAATCGTTACTTTCGCACAGTGGAAAATATTACCGTAACCATTCTGGACATAATCAACAATCACGTCTATCCTCGACCACGCAAAGTGATTGCTTCGATTCAAGAAGACTTGGTTGAAGTATCACCAATGTCGTTACAGTATTACAACAAAGGCTTCAGTTCTCTAACTCCCAAAGGCAATCATCTACTTTCAGCAGGTTTTACCGCTGTTATTCTCACCTACAACCGAGTGGAAAGTCTATTTCAAGTGATCTCATCCTTAACCAAAGTACCCAGTTGTCAGAAGATTGTGGTAATCTGGAACAGTCAACTTACAGTTCCACCAGAACCTGCCAAATGGCCCGCTTCTAACATTCCGATTCAAGTAATTCAAGCCAAAAAGAATCATCTGAGCAATCGGTTCTATCCGTTTGCTTCGATCGAAACGGAAGCTATTTTCTCGATCGACGACGACATCACCATGCTAACGCCGGATGAAATTGAGTTTGCCTACCAAACATGGCGCGACTTTCCCGATCGAATTGTTGGCTTTCCCTCTCGGTTACACTACTGGAACAATCAATCAAAGTCTTGGAGCTACGACTCGGAGTGGAAAAACAAAATCTCCATGATTCTCACCGGTGCCGCCTTTTACCACAAGGTTTGACATTTTCTTTTTGAACACAAATTGTTTAAATTTTGATATTAATTTTTGTTTTAAATAATCACAATAGTATTATAACTTTCTCTACACCTACGTGATGCCATCGGAGATTCGTCAATGGGTTGATGACAATATGAACTGCGAGGATATTGCCATGAATTTTATGGTAAGTTAGAATTTAAAGTTAACATATCTTTGATAAGTTTTTTGTTCACGCGTCAATTGATTTATTAAACAAAATTTTGTAATAAATTTAAATAGGTATTTACAATTATTAAGTATATTAATAGAATATTACATTTCTAAAAATACTTTTTGATTATACCGCAACATTGAGAACGTTTTTTGTTATAAATTGGCAAATTTTTGTCATAGGCTTTCAATTCAAAAATGTAAGTTTATAAGTAGACATTTTGAAATATAAATGCTTATAAGATACAATTTTAGAGAAATAAATTAACTTTTCTTAAATTGTTATTTTATAAGCTGCTAAATTTCAAATTGTAGGGTTATAGCCAGAAAATTTTTTCAATATTACGTAATAACCAAACAGTTTTTAGTAAGATTTTACTTGTTTAAAAATCAATTAATTAATAGAAAATGTAAATTAATAAAAAATATAAAATGTAAAAATTTACTACTATAACTGTAAATATATATATACTAGTAAATAAATACTCTTATTGTGGTAAAGCTGTAAAAAGATATTTGGATTTAGAGTGAATCTATTTATTTAAGTTAAAGCCTAAATTTAAGAACAACGACTAATGGAAAGTAATTTACAACTTTAGGTGGCCAACTTTACTTGCAAGGCTCCGATCAAGGTGACACCACGCAAGAAATTTAAGTGTCCCGAGTGTACTCGTGCCAGTGGACTGTCCAGTGATGTGTTACGTCATCTGCAGATGCGATCTCGTTGTGTTGACTACTTAACCAAATTCTACCAAATGATGCCTCTCAAAGGTGTCGAGTTTAGGTAAGTTATTTACGAGTAAATTTACTTGATCAATATAACTTGTCTGAAATATTTTTTTATGTGATAAATCTACAGAGCAAATCCAGTGCTGTATCGTGATAATATTCCGGAGAAATTCAAGCATTTCAACATGATTGGAAATTTATAGATTTTTTTGGTCAACAACTAAATCACAATTATTTTATCAGTATATATAACTAATGTACACAATCATACCAGTGATAAAACAAATTTTTTTGTTAAGATTTAAGCTTTGTAAAATGCTGCCGCATTTATTTTGTTTTTCTTCCTAAATTCAACATATACAATACTATGACAATCATTTTACCATATTATAAGCTTGTAATTTTTACATAATATTTTGTGATATATCTATATATATTGTCACAAGCACAAATTTTAACATATTCACAGTATAGTTCCTTTTGATAAAGCTACAAAAAATGCACAAATTCATTAACTTGCGTGTGTGTATTGATTTCTATCTAACCTATTTTGCTTTTTTGAATACTTAATGTGTTGTGATTTTAAACAAAATTTTTTAAAAAATATTTTGTTGTTTGTTTTTTAATAAGAAATAAAAATTAAATTTTACAGTTAAATAAAAGCACTGTGATTAAATTGCAACGTCACAAAATTAG
Source organism: Rhinocypha anisoptera (assembly GCA_011762765.2). NCBI lineage: Eukaryota > Metazoa > Arthropoda > Insecta > Odonata > Chlorocyphidae > Rhinocypha > Rhinocypha anisoptera. The sequence continues at coordinate 19,288 of WURS02058994.1, read as the reverse complement.
ATTCCAATTTTCTATTTATTCAAATCTAACTTTTTGGGTTACTTTTTGAATTCTTACCTAATTCGAATCTAACTCTGTATTTCAATTCAAATTTTTATCCGATTTGAATCTAATTTAATTTAATTTTTGTGTTACAATTCAAACTTTTACTTAATTTTAATCTATATTTCTGTGTTACATATCAAATTCTGAACTATATCAGATCTAATTTTTGTGTTTAGATAATTTGACTGTCAAAGACTTTGCCATTGTTTTGCTTACAAAAAATAAACAATCTTTTGTAAAATTATTGTTAAAATCTACAAATCGTTCAAAAACTTCATTTTATTTAATCAATTAAAAAACTACTAGTACATTTTAAATGACAATCAATCAAAATTTGAATTATCGCAAGTTAAGAATAAAACTCAAGTTCACACATTTTGTGCTGTGTTAAGCTATTCACAAGTTTCACACATCTTGTTTCACAATAAATGTTCACTCGTTTGGAAACACAAAAAAACTCCCAAAGTTTACATCAAGTGCCAAAAGTGCCAAAAATACAAAAAAGTGAAGATTACTAAAAATATATATAAATATATAAAATATATCGATTTGAATTACAAACAATTATGGAAGAAAATAGTGAAAAAGAAAAGGAAGAAGAGTGAAGGGAAGTAGAAGGAAAAGGGTAAAGTAAGAGCGAGAGAGAGAAAGGAAAAAAATTTATGCCATTTTTGATTTAATTTTGGTAAAAAAAAATTAAATCAAACCTGATATCATTTTAAAGTTAATAAATTAATCTCCTTAAGTTTAAGGTTATTATAGGTTTAAAAATAAGCATTCACAACTTGACTATAAAATAAATTTTAATATAACACTTTTTAATCACTATTGTTTTAAATGCAATCTAAATATACTAAAAGTAATTTTTGTCATTTCAAAATTAAATATATTAATAAACTTAAAATTCAAATCTTCCATCTGTTTTAAAATGAAATATAATTTAAATAAAAAATTTCTATAATTTCAAATTTGTTCAAGCATCTTTCGAAATGTGGAAAAAACTGAAAAACAACAAGGGTTTTTAATGATTGTAAATTTTGGTGATAATTTCCTGGATCGAGATGGATCCGATAATGTCGTGGAAGAAGACCTTTTCAATGGTTTGCGCGTTGATGCGACGCATTACGGGAAGCAGAAGCATGAGCCGTCGAAAACGACCATCCACCGCCGTGACACTGCTTTCTGTTTCGCCTTGTGATCTGCGTTTGATGTAGTCCACCAGGATACATTGCGCTTGATCTTGCAATTGCTCCACTGCTACTCGGTCGATCAAGTCCGCTATGTCTTGGTTTTTTGGGTTTTTAGTAAATTAATACATTTTTTGTTACTAATATTATCTATTTATCTATCAACACAAACGTTTCAATTCTAACCTATTGTGTTATATTAGGTCCTGTCACTGAATCGTGCGAATTTCAGTGTTAAGCTGCCAATTATAATGCATAGATGGCAATAGTGTAAATAATACAATTTGGTAGCAAAACCCAATAAAATCGTTAATCATTAGGCATTGCTACTAAAAGTTTTATTTACACTAACGCTTTATAATTGGCGGCTAATTTGAACAATTTAGCGGCGAGACCTAATAATTCAAATTTTTACTCAATTTGTTTCTAAATTGTGTGTTATGATTTGAATCAATAAATTGAATTCTAACTTTTTTGTTTTATTTCAAATTTTTACTCAATTTAATTCTAATTTTTAAATCTAATAATTTAAATTTTTCTAAAATTTTTTTCTAATTTTTTGGTTTTTGTTTTAAATTCTTACTCGATTTGAGTATTACTTTTTTGTCTAATGATCTCATTAAATTATTAATTTTTATTAAATTCGATTGAATTCTTAACTAATTTAATTTTTCCTATTTGTGTTATGGTAATTTGAATTCTTATCTGGTTTGATTTTATTTTATATATGTAGTTTTGGCAATAACGCGCATAACTAATAAATAACTATTACCGCATTTGTAGTATTACCTGGCTTAAGAAGAGAAATTGCTTTGAGACAACCACACTCAGTTCCATCTGGATTGAGCTCTTTGAACCGTTCAATCACATCTTGAATGAGTTGAATGTTTTCACGCAGTAAACTCATCTCTTTTTCTTGTACTTTATTCACAGTATGTGCATTGCTTAAAGTTCCATTCTCCGCTTTGTTGTGAATATTTTCTTGATTTTTATTATTATGCATTTTTTCTTGGTTAAGAATGATTGCTTTCTCCGATGTGGCGATTGTGCGACTTATCGAATGCAAATAGATTTGTACCGTTTGATCCACGTGATCAGCAGCATTGATTGAATTCATTGTGATTGTCCAGTGGGCTAGATTTATAATGAACAATTCTTTCCATGATTGTTCAAACATGCGTTTCTAAATATAGTAATCATGAGAAAAAGTTTGAAAAATATACCCAAAAAATCATACCTGATCCGCAAATGATAAACTCGCAATGAGTGGCATGTGTTTGATCCATTGAATTGTGAGGACCAACATTCGCAGATTGACCTCTTGTATTGAAGTTAGTTCAATGTTAACCGTACCACTTGCCGGTTGTCGTAATCCGTTAAACAACTGTTGCAGAGCTGCATTTTCAATGCTTTTATTAATTTCGACACTTTCTTGAGTTTCTTTTGATTTTTGAAAATTTAATTGCTTATGAATATTTTTATTGCAAAACATGGGCATCGATTCGTGTCTGATTGTTCCGGGAAGGTTCAACATTAATTCTGGTAAAACCTCTTGATGATGATTTGTCTTCTGTTCCAAGTGCTCGACCCACGGAAACTGATCAACGTTGAGAAGAGTTTCAGCAGGCGAGCTTGATTCGGTTGTGTGTTTCGTATCATCATTACTGCTGCTACTCGAGGCGAGTGAGCTGACATCGTTGAAAAAACACGTTCCGTTGTAACTTCGAGGTCTGCTATCCAGCTTATTGAGTTCCACCAGACTTTCTTTGAATCGTTGAACTTTTTGGCTAGCTTTCAACAATGAGAATTCCATCTCACTTGTCTTCACATTGGCAATACATGACTGATTCTGGACGTTGTGTGTGGCAATATAGGATGTATTACTGATTAGTGGGGTTCCGTTAATCAATGAACCACTATTGCAAGTGCCATTGCCATTGAGATGACCAGCAACAAGTTTTAAATTTGTCAGCGAATTGATATATAAGTTTTCATATTCTGTACATGAGTGTGTTTGTATGTAAATGGGACAATTTATAAATTATATATAAATATTTATATTAATAAATATCAATAATTTGTTTTCTTACCTGATTTATTTCGACTTGCAAATGTTTTGCATGTATGATCACCATTAGATAATTTTCGATTTAGATTATCTTTTGAATAAGCAACGCGATCATCTACTCTTTTGGTACATTGAACCAAACTTGATTTTGCGCAATAAGACTCACCGTTTCTGCTTCTTCGTTTATACATATCTAACGGCAAATATTGTTAGTTGTTAATTGAATAATAATTATGAGTATAACAACTATATCAATACCATTAGATCTGTCTTGGTAGAAAGATGTGTGTTCTGAAGTTGGAAACATACTTGCGAATGTTGACAGTTTAAATGCATTTATCAAACTACTAGGATCGTTTAGATTATCTTGTACCAAAAAATAAATATTTAATTCAATTAGTTATATATTTTTAAAATGAGCATTACTTACATTGACTTTTATCGGATATTTTTGCTAAATTAGCCGATTTAATTAGCTCAAGACTAGTAGGATCAAGTGAAAATGGTGTCATTAAGTTAGCTATACTGGGTTCTAAGGAGTTGCCAGTCAAGATTGACATATGTGGGAATGTGACTGGATTCATTTGTGGCAATAGATTAAGTTTGCTGTGTTGATTGACACTGGTCAGAAAAGATGCGGTCGGAGAAGAGGGCGACGGAAGTCCCAGAACACCCGAACTTCCAAATGACATCTGGCCATTTGGCATGTGGCCATTGGAGTTTGCGTTTCGCCTCATTTGAGTTCCGTTGCTGAGTAGACACTTTGGGTCCTTCAAAAACTTTGGTTTACGAGGTCCTCGTTCGTGTTGCACCGCTATTGAGAGAGTGACATTCGATGTCAGTGACAAGCCTGGTCGAAGATATTGATATTGCAACCGTGCTACCAAATATTATTTTTACGGCTAAATTAATTGACACTAAAAGAGATTATCGTTTATATGCGTTTGAATCATTCAAGTGAATCATTAGCTATCTATTCCTGCACCTGTTTGTGCCAGGTGACAAATAGAAAGATCATTTGCACAGTATAATTGTCCATTTCAATAAACTGGTAATTAAGTTCATAAATGTGAGTGGTATATACAGAATCAATAATGTACGATCGGTAATGATCGATCAGCACGATAATATCATATCACCAACCGTCTTTGTTCATGCTCGCTTCGAAGCACTTTTTGAGTCGGCACGCACGACACTGGTTGCGATGTGTCTTGTCCACTGGACACTTTCCGTGTTGATCCGCCTGGGCCCGACAGGTGTACACTCGGTTTCGGTGAATGCTGCGCTTGAAGAAACCCGAGCATCCTATAAGGATAGAGAAAAATTGATTGAAAACTGTAACTGCCCACTAAATAGCACTTAACACTCGGATAGGTTGTGCTTTTATACACTGTTAAAAATACTATCTGGTTATAACCCAACATTAAGCACGCTTTTGGTTATAACTCGACAAGTCTTTGTCATAGACTTTCAATTTAAACATGTATAAGTTTAAATATGTATAAGTATGTATATGTACAGAAATTAGATAATCATCGCTTATAAGCTGAATTTTTGTTTTTGAAAATTTTAGATTTATAAGCCAATTTTTTTGAATTTTCACCTTAAAAGCTGGTATTTTTGAAATTGTAAGGTAATAACCAAAAACGTGCTCAATGTCTTGATATAACCAGACAGTATTTTTACAGTATACTCTAAGAAACTATTGTATAGCTTGAAAACTTAATCTTTTTCGACTTTAAATTTTTTTAAATTTATCTAATTTTTAAGAACTATAAAAACTTTAGAATTTTTTCAATAGCTTCATATTTTAAAAAATTGTCAAAAAATTCTATGGGTCGAAAGTGCTCCTAAAACCCAACCGAGTGTTAATGAGGGACCACTATACCATCACAACTGTAGATTCCATAGTGTTTGCCGGAACTGCGATCACCGCACACTGCGCATGGAATATCGAGTAGACGTTCCCCTGTGGGATGGGGCGTATATTGAAAGAGAGAAATAGGCAAGACAAAGAAGAGATAGAAGCTTGGTTAGGCTACTCAAGCAAGTGTCACCTACAGACTCGGGTATTACGTTTCTCCGCGGGCCGCATTCTGGCCCAAAGCGCCACTGGTGAACTTCCTGTTCAAAAAAACAAAATCATAATCCCATTTAAATTAAGCGTATCCCCACAAAAAATTATTAAACACTTGCTTCAGCTTGGCTAGTGTTGGCTTTTCTTGGTGCTCCTCGAATAAATCCTCTTGATCTTGAAAATAGAAAAAATCACATTAGTAAAATTTTAAAAATATTTATCAATCAAATTAAGAAATTATTATAAAATAGCAAGATTCTATATAGAGGCACTCAAACTAAGCCTTGAAATGTATGGATGAACATCAATTAGTTAATGGATCCCAAATACCTTTTTGTGCAAATATTTGTTCTGGTACTTAATCTCATCCATTACCGATGTCCAACAAGTTTGCAGTGAATAATCTATCATTACATATTATTTGCAATTTATTTTATTATGATATATATTTATATATTTATCATAAATTTGTTTTTATAATTATTTCAGTTTAAGCTAAACTAGTGCCATAAAAAATATTTTTTTGTTAAAAAATTAAAAATAAATATATTAATTCAAAAAAAGTTATACCCAATTGACAATTTGAAAACACTTGATGACTAGGCACTTAAAAGCAATATATACTCTTAACTAAATAAAACAAACCAACCTTTAATGGTAAGAATATTGAGTGATGGAAGAAGGAATTAGAAGACAAAAGTTGTCACATAAGTAGATGCGTAAATGTGCGGTGTCATCAAGTCAATCGGTGTGTATGTTGCAAGTGGTTTGATGGGAGAAAAGTGAAAGAGTCAAGTGTGTCTGTGAATCGGTGTTTATGGGTTTGTGTGTCAATTAGTGGTGGACCGAGGCGGGCCAAGGAGAGAGAGAGAAAGAGAGAGTGAGAGAGAGAGAAGACAAGTGGTCGAGATGGTGGCCCCAATGGCAAGTGGCTTGTGCTGGTATCTACAACCCAGTGCGACTTGGTGACTCGGTTTCGGCTCCAACCACTATAGTTCTCGGGTGGTGTGCGGCCACTGGATCCTCGGTTTTTCTCTCTGCTCGGTTTCCTCACAATTAGCTTTTGACTCGGTGTATCTCGCGGTGTGTGCCGCCCGAAAGAGAGAGAGAGAGAGGGGGGGAGGGAGAGAGAGAGAGAGAGTAAGAGAGAGAGAGAGAGTCCTCTCCGGCGCAACTCTCGGGTCCCGAAAAACCCCGCAGCGAAGCCTGAGCGTGGCTGGTGCTCTTGGCTCCACCACTCCACCAAAGCATAACATGACTCGCAGGATTCACGAGACGCCTTGCCGCCAGCCAACCAAGTCAGTCATCAAGCCAAGGCGAGAGGAGAAGGAGGAGAGTTTGGTTGGGCCGAGTTGGCCAATTGGCTTCTACCGACAGAGGCGGGCTCAATGTGGAATGGAACCCACTACCCGGTACGGGCACCAGCCAACCAAACCAACCGGCCGACCCATTCGGAAGTAACTTGGAATTAGCTTACTCGTCTCCAAAACTTCCGAGATCCATACTTTTCGGTCCAGTTGTTCTGACTAGTCAAGTGTTAGACCAAAAGCTGGGTCTCAAGCACGAGTAACACTAGCAGTTAGCCAATTTGTTATCTTTTTTCTCTCACTCTCACTCAATTGTCCAATGACTGCTTGTCCTCTTCAAATTGAACTGCAAACATTTTTGAATTGTAAACACACACACACACACACACACACAATGATCGACAATTGTCGAAAAGCGATTCTCTCTTTTTTCAGTGGGCTTGTGAACCGAGACACATGGCGTGTGAGTGATGCTTGGTTGGGTGGAAGGGGCGAGAGTGATCCTGGCCATGTGGGTGGGGAGAGTGATGCGACTCCGATTCGGGTGAACTACTACTACTCGAGACAAGGTCAATGTTGCCGATTGAGCTATCGGTACCCAAATCCACCAAGAGGGGTCAAAGTGTACATCAATTTTGCCTCCGATGAGAAAAGTGACCTGCTGCGTTACGAGTCACCCAATATGGCCACCGTCAAGTGATGTGATGATGATGTGAACTTGACCAGTGAGGCACAATTGCACAACATATGTCCAACATTAGCTAATCTAAATCAAAATTCTCACGCATTTTCGTTTGATCTCAACATAACGTCTTGTAATTATATTTACATTATTTATAGTTTTGCTTTCTCCAAGATGAATTAACCAGTTTGTAGCTTAACCCAAAACACATATGCATCAAAATTATATTTTATTATTTATAACAATATCAAATTACTTCTTACAATCTGATTTTGTATTTATTGCTATACTAATTTGAAAATTTTTGCATCTAATTACTAAAATTAATTAAAACAATATTTTCCATAAACTTAACATGGAAAGAAGTTTTCTCTACAATATACGTAGACTGTGGAAGTTATGTGTGTTGTTATGCGCGCATGCATACTCCGCTGAGACTAATTTACAGCGATGCTGCGCGATCAGCAAGACAAAAATATTGTGAGTATTGTGAGTAATAAGAGTCTTAAAATAATAAAATTGTCATCTAATAGTAAAAATTACCAAATGCAATTGTAACTTGCTAAATGTGTCACCGATTTTTGCTCATTTGTTTTTATATACACAAATCAAATAGACGCTAAAATAGAACCGTTTTGGTTCAAAATTACTAAAACCATTATTGGGCTAAACAACAAAACCAAATATTGTATTTGGAATTTAAAAATTTTGTGTATAACTGTTGCTGACCAAGATAACAAACCGGAAAATGCAAATTATGTTGCAACTTGGTCTAGGATAAGTGAAAGTGAAGTGTCCGGTAACATTTATCGTTCGGCCTTGACCATATTGTGCATGAGACGATTGACTAGTTTATTGACTAATCTAAATCAAAATTCTCAAGCATTATTTTCGTTTGATATTCTTAATAAATTTAGTTTCATTTTCTCCATCAGATCAATCGACCAATTTGTAGCCTCACTCAAAACAAATATACTTGGAAATCATATTTTATTATTATTTATTCATTTATTTTAGTTTTATTGAAATTGAGCCAGTCATTTTATATATCAATTCGACAATCATTAATTTTATTATTATTAATATTATTATTTAAATACAAAAAAGTACATTAAAATAAAAAAATTATGCATAATTTAATGTGCATCACACACACAGAGGAAAACTACCTCCACCAATGAACCTAAGCTAACTGGGATAATTTAAATTTTCTTGAAAGATTCGTGTAGTAGATTGTGACAATAGTGTATACGAGAAACGATAAAAATTGAAAACAGGAAGAGAGAGAAAGAGAAAGAGAGAGAGAGAAGACTGGTGATTGTGAATCGGTTGGTTGACGCGAGCATCACGACATCGTGTCATTAGCATACGATGGGAACGGTAGCAGGTGAACTGGTTAGTTTGTTTCGGAGTAGAGATGCGGCTTGTTGAGATGCAATCAGCATAGATGACAACATTGTGGGCACCGTGGTAGATAGGCTTAAGCCATCAGAAAGAGAGAGAGAGAGAGAAATAAAAAAGTGAATGAGAGAGAAAGTAAAAGTAAAAGAGAGTGAAAGGAAGAGAGTGAGAGAGAGTAAAATATAGAGTAAATGAAAGAGAGAGTGAAAGAGAGAGAGAGAGAGTGAACGAGAGAGAGTAAACAAAAGTAGGAGAATGAGCCCAGAAAGAAAGAAATAGAGAGAAAGAGAGTGAGAGAGAATAAAAGAGAGAGAGAGATTGCCTGGGAGAGAAAGAGAGAGAGAGAACAAGAGAGGGTAAGAGAGAGAGAGAGAGAAAATGAGTGTGAAAGAGAGAGAGAGGGAGAGAGAGGGGGGAGAGAGAGGGGAGAGAGAGAGAAAAGCACGACAAAGGTCCCGGGGCCGCATCATTTGCTTGTCATGCATGTCGAGGCGGGTACGCCGTATGGTAACAAATGACACGGTGCGAGTCATGACAAACTGACAGTTGTTGTTCTACGGAACCTAAACTAACTAATTCGAAAACAAAATTTTGTTATTCTTTTCTGCCACACACACACACACACTAAAGTTCCCAGGCTTTTCACCATCACTCACTTGTATTTTTGGTAGTATATCTGATTAATTGTGCGTTTTTGCTTGGTTGGAATTTTATATTTGAAAAATATTCTGTTTATTTAAAAATAACAAAGTATTTCAAATAGGATTTTTTTTAAATATCCTAGGTTAGTTTTTGTAAAAATATAATAAAGTATTGTTTAGAAATGAGCAGTTGACAATTAAAAAGTGTTTGGAATCCTTTAGTTTCTATCAATTTTAACGTTTTTTTAAGTACGATTAGTAAATATATAAACTAATTTGAAAAATATTTTTGTAAATCATTTTTTTGTTAAAAGTTGAATTAGAATTCATTTATTTTAAATAAAAATATTATTATAATTTAAGTTTATCATTAAATAAATTTTTAACAAAATTATATATGAAAAACATTTGCAAAAATAAAATAAATATAGTTTTATAAATTTTAAAAATATAATCTATATAATCTATACATACATTTTAATTTCAAAGCAAAATTCTAAGCATTAAATAGCTTAAATTAGTCAAACTCAAGCGTTGAACTTTTTTAAAATAAGCCTACTTAATGAATCACTTGAATTTAAACATTCATATCACTTGAGCAAGTGTTGAAATTGTAACTTTTTTCACAGTGTTCACACTTTAATTTATTGCAACATATATACTTGAAGAAATCCATTAGACAGATTAAGAATGGACTCATTAAAATGCGTAAAACAGTCTGCTTAGTGCTTTATTAACAACTTTGAGTTTATAATTTGTTTATCATAAATTGGACTTGCATTTGCAATAGTGAAACAATTCACACCGACAAAACACTTGAAAATACTTGAATGTAACAATTTTCAAGTGCCACTCATAGCTTTTCTAAATCCTCTTAAGTGGCTTCTCATTTCAGACATTTATACTCGCATTTATGACTCAAATACTCAAATGGCACGCACAGACATTTAAAAAAAAGTAAACTTTCTTCTTTATACTGAAACAAAATACATTAGTGATTCAAGTACCACTTGTTTTAAGAATAAGTGTGTCAGACATCTAACCTTGAGATTCTGTTTAACATTTTGGTTTTTAATATTTAATTACTTTAAGAATTTTGCATGTACCCTTAGCTTTAGTTTTTATATTGGTCATAATTTTAATTAAAATTGACAAAAAATATATAATAAAATAAGTGAAAAAACTGATCTTATCGTTATTATACATTCCAAATCAGATTTGCAGTTTTGGTAAACTTTTGATTGTATTAACATAAATATACAGATGGGACAAAAAATGATATGTGTACAATTTTAACTTTATAACAGTAAAAAATGTAAATAATTATATATTGTTCTAATTATTATATTTTAGCTGTCTTAGGCGATGCTTTAATTTATAGGCTAATAATTAAATTTTAACTTAACGAGTTAAATTGTACAATTTTCCTAAAATAACCTATTTTTAAAGTTCTGAATTTTTTGTTGAATATAAAATTGTGTTGTTTTTCAATGTTGTTTTTTAATTAGAATAAATAAACAAATAAAATTTACAAAAATTTGCTTATTGCCATATTATTTATGATTTTTTCAAAGCATATCAACAAATTAACCCCTAAAAAGAACAACAAAAACAAAAAGCTATTTATCAACCACCAAAAAAACCATCAAATCACAGCTAATGTTTATTGCGTGTGAAAACCAAAAGTGTGTGCCTTTGTGTGTAGATAGAAAGAAAATAAAAATAAAAAAAGGTAATTACAAAAAGAATACATGTTAGCAAGTTAATTATCGTATAAGTGAAGTTTGAATGGGATGTGAGAATTAGAAAGAAAAAGAAAGAAAGAAGAAGGAAAGAAAGAGAAATCGAGAAAAGGAGGTAAAGAGAGAAAGGATAAAAAGAGAGAGAAAGACAATTAGTGAGAGATAGAATCTGAGAAAAGGAGAGAGAAAGAAAATCAGTGAGAGAAAAAGAGAGAGAAATTAAGAGAGAGAGAGAGAAAGTTAGAAAGAAAATTAGTAAGAGAGAAAGACAATTAGTGAGAGAGAGAAAGAATCTGAGATAGAGAGAATCCGTGAAAGAGAGAAAGAGAAAGAAAGATGGAGAGAAAAAGAGGAAGAGGGAGGGAGAGAGAAGGAGAGAGAGGGAGAGAAAGGGAGAGAGAGAAGGAGAGTGCGGGAGAAAGAGAGGAAGAGAGAGTGGGAGAAAGAAATAGAGAATATTCCGGGTCGATCAACCAGAATGAAGCTGACCAGTTGGGGGATCGATAGAAAACCCACACATCACTCTAGTTAGTGGTGTGTTTGCTTACCCGATGGCCCGTGGTTCGAATCGTGATTGCAGTGGCCCCCGAGAGTGTGGCAAGTGCAATGGACCAAGCGAATCGACGCGATCCCGATCAAGCCAATTGCTTTGCTCTTTTTGCTCCCACCGGCATCGATTTTGGCTCCACTTACCCATACAAACACGCCTATACCAAAAACAAATACACTCAGCACATCTTGTTTGTACATCTTTTCAAACTATCCGGAAAAAAACATGCTTAATTACCTTGTGGATTTTTTAAACTTCAAATTATTTAATTTAATTAAATTTAAAAATATAGTTTATCAAAGAGTAATCAAACTAATGAATATAGGGATTAATTTAAATATAAGAACTTTTTATATTAAAATGGATGTTTATTAATTTAGTTAATTTTAATAAATAATTAAAGGTTTGCTCTTTGTTATTAATTTTTTGCACAATTAAATTTTTATTAGAAAATATAATCTTAAGATATTTAATTAAGTTGTCGCCTGAGTAAATAAATAGTTCAACAGTTACAGTCACATTTATCATTTAATGCTCTTTAGATTCTAATTAAAATACTGTTGTTATTTTATGACTTTTTTAAAATAAACATTATTTAATGCAATGTCAATTATGATCAATATTTATATTTTTTCATAATAGTTAGTAACTCTTTGGTAAAATTTAAGTTAAATTGCATATAAAATGAGTTTTTTTAACCCCCATGTGCCACCATAAGTTGTTTTGTTCATTTCTTTATAATTTTCAAAAGTTTGTTAAACACATAAATTTAGTTTTAAGATTGTATTAGTTATATTGCATACATATTTTTAGATATATACTAAATTATGAAAAATTTATTTGATACATTTTAGCTTTAAGGAATGAAAAAATAAATTCCGGAATTGATTCGTATTTTGTTACAATGTTACAATTTTGAAAATAAAATTATTTATTAAAACTGAGCCATATGCAAATAAAATAAGATTAAATAGGATTAATCATAATAGTATTACAATGTTTAAATGTGTTAAAAATAATTTGAATATCAATTTCTTTCGCATAGATATATCTTTATCATAGGAGAAAAAAAATAAAAATATGAAAAAAAGTTCAAAGTAGTAAGGTGTTGTGACAGTGTACATAACTTGGATTCGAATTGACGTAGAGAGAGAGAGAGAGAGAGAGACTGAGAAAAACGGGATAAGTGAAAATGAAGTGGCATTTGGGTATGGAGTCCAACTAAGCCCGAACCGCTTGTGTTTACACACACACATAGAAAGAGACACATTTTCACAAATGTATATATTCTTTTTCCATTTACTCTTAGAACCCTCTTTTCTCTCTCTCTCTCTCTCTCTCTCTCTCTCTCTTTCTCTCTCTCTCTCTCTCTCTCTCTCTCTCTCTCTCTCTCTCTCTCTGGCTCCTGGCTTGTGTGTGTGATTATAATCATTATTATTATATCCCTATAATCGCTTTCCATTTTGTTGTGTGTTTCAGCTTGTCTCACACGTCAATGCGTCTTTCTATGTTTGATTTGATTCTCTCTCTCCTTCTTTCTTACTTTCACTTTCACATTACATTCTCTTACGGTTTTTCCATCTCCATCTCTTTTGGAGATTGTACACTTTCATTCTACTACCTACCCTTGGCTTCGGTACTCACAACACTTTGACACAGATCTCTTTTTCGTTTTCTCACTCTTGCTCTCTCTCTCTCTCTCTCTTTCTCTCTTTCTCTTTACATTATTTTAAAGGCTTTTGTTTAGATAGTTGTTCCGCGTGAGCCCATGCAGCAAGTGATGATGACAGAGAGAAAGAGAGAGAGAGAGAGAGAGAGAGATTCTGCCAGCCAGAGCATGTCCAAATGTCAAGAGAGTGAAGAGCAAATGAATTGATAGAGCATGTGAAACTTGCCAGGTGATGCTAGATCAAGCAAAAAATCTTGTTGAGTCAATGATAATGAAGTGGGCTTTGCGCCGGGCCGCTTTGCTAAATAAATGAAAGAGAGGGATAAAATGGGAGAAAGAAATTAAGAGAGAGAGAGAGAGAGAGAGAGAACATCACTGTAAGCTTGTGTATGGTCTTTTGCCCACTCGGGCCCGAAAGATGAATTACACCGATCGCTCCATGGCATGCAATTGACCACTGACACTTACTAATTCTCTAAACCTCTCTCTCTCTCTCTCTCTCTCTCTCTCTCTCTGCCTCTCTTCTATTAAAGTTTCATTTTATTTTATTCTATTTATTTAACTTTAATTATCTATCCATTTTCTTGTTTTTTCCAGCCAGAGTAATTTATCATTTTATAATTTATTTTCTTATTTTTATAAACTTGAGTGTACAATTTGGAAAAGTTTTACACTTAAATAAAACGATATTTTATTGATTTAGCAGTAAAATAATATAAAATTGACAAACGTTTTCATAAAACTGCACTCTAAATCAAAATGCTGCTGTATTTGAATAGCTTTATCGCAATAAAAACGATGATTTACTAAAATATATTTATATATTGTTATTGTAGTTATTGTAATAAAATTTTATTTTTACTCAATATTTTCAATCCCATTTTTATATTTATTTATATACAGAAAAATTTTACTAAAAAACAACTAATACAATTCATTTAAACGAATTTTTTTAAGAGAATAAATTAAGAATTATTTACAAATTGGTTGAAAAACTTATTTTTAACATAAAGAAAAACAAAATATTAAATTCTTTTAGGTCGTATAATCAAATACACGCAAAAACGTAAAAAAGTGAAAATGTAGTAATAAATACTTGAGAGTATTGTACAATGTTCATAAAATATTTTTTCCAAAAAATTGTCTAATTATTAAATATTGGCTATTTTCTATTAAAATACATTGAACAGCACAACAAATTGCTTATTTTTAATTAAAGATATATTTGAAAACATTTCAACATTATCAAGTACTTTTGATTTTTTCTAGTGTGATTCAATTTAAAAATTTTCACAAAAATTAGTTTTATTATTCTAACCAATCAATCTACTTTTAAAATTATTTGATATATTTTTATTATGTTTTTTTATTATTTTTAATTTAAACATTTTTAATAAATTGTTTTTATGTCAATTTAAATTGTAAATACAACAAATATTTTAAATTATATTATTTATCATTACAAATAAAATATATGTCTACCAATTTTTGTTAATTTTAACTTTAGTTTAAATTAAAACAAATATTTATCTACCAAATCAATTAAAAAATCTTAATTCCAAGTATAAAGTGCTTATTAGGTGAAAAACACGCACACTTAGCAAGCTAAACGTGCTTATTTAGCAAGGTTTACTGACAGGAACAGTGCGGATGTGCAACTGAATTTTTTAGAGGATTAATCTTTTTACTACGCTCAGTGAAGAAAATAAATCAACTGTGTGAGTAAAAACATCGAAACACAAATCAATCGATTGATTAAGTTGTTTGCACTTTGTCTTCCTTGCCCACCAATCTACTTGCTTCTCTCAATACGTATCATTCAGAATGCGCTAGTGTAATCAATTTAAGTCAACTAATTGGACTTTAATTCAAAGAAATACTCAGCAAATTTTTTCGAGTATATTGAAAAATGCTTCGTAATATATTAGTCTATCACAAAATTTGTAACAAATATAATATCTTTTTTAAAATTTTGTTTTGTTTTTCCTGGGTTATAATTTAAAAAAATAAAATTTTAAAAATTAAATTAAAATTTTCTCAAAATATACAATAATAAATGATAACTTATAATGCAATTACAAATAAGTCATTTCCAACTGTAATTTTTAAACTGTATTTTAATAATAAA
This sequence comes from Rhinocypha anisoptera, assembly GCA_011762765.2. Taxonomy (NCBI): domain Eukaryota; kingdom Metazoa; phylum Arthropoda; class Insecta; order Odonata; family Chlorocyphidae; genus Rhinocypha; species Rhinocypha anisoptera. Next base: position 3,791 of record WURS02058994.1, on the reverse strand, counting down.
CTAATTCCATTAAATCTTTAAAAAAAATCAATTAATGTTTTGCTGGTACAAAAATATTTTTAAAACTTTTAATCTTAGTGTATTTGTCAATTCAAAACATGTTTTTCGTAACATTAAATTCATATACTTTTGTGTATATTATTTATTAGTTTATAACTGGTAATGAAACTTAAGGTATCTGTGTTGAGATTTAAATTTGACAACTATTTTATATAGTATGACACACTCTAATTCAAAGTGCCGCTTAACCCTTTCGCTCCCAAAGGCGCTATCGGGACGTATGTGTCCCGCTCATTCAATTAGCGATAGAAGGTTTATCTTTTACTGATAATCTTTGTGATCGAAAGGGTTAAGACAGCTTCAACCTAATAAAAGTATTGTGATTTACAACAATACTCTGAATTAGGTATAAAGCTACGACTTTCTGCGTCTTGTAAGACTGCCTTCTACTGTAGATTTTGGTTAATTACATTAGATCTGCTGCTTATCACAGCATGGTGGCAGAGGTCGGATATCTATTAGTCTCTAGTTCTACGTTTCATTAGTCACTGAACATCGTCAAGGACTAGCAGCAACATTAGCCGAGAAGCAGTCTCGTCATTCGTGGCAGCCTGCAAGAAGAACCAGTAGCATGCTTGGGGTCTGGTTGAGGTCAGGATAAGAGCGACGAGAGACCCAAAAACACTATGGAGATTCCCAAATTACAAGAGATAAAAAAAATTTATTACCCTGGTACCCTCATCTGTGAGAAAACCATGATTTTGTGACATATACTCCCTCCCCCATCAAATCTCATGTGATATCAGCAATTTGGGCTAAAAGTTGAACCCACCAAACCGTTCGAATTTTGGTTCGGTTCGAATAAGCTAATTGGCTAAATTTTGCTAAGTTTTCTCTGCATAGTTTCTTTGTTATTTTTTATTTTTGTATAAAAACACATTCCCTCGTGATCTTGTATTAACTAGATCTCTTAGCTTAATCCATCCCCAGAAAAACTGCACTTTTCTCCGAAAGTAACTTCATAATTGGTCCTAAAGTGATGTTTTTCTTCCAATTCAATTAAGCTGAGATCCCTATATTAACCCCTCCCTTCCCCATCCATAAGATATTCATGATTGGCGTTACACTCCTATTTACCCCTTTTTTCCATCACGTGATTTGTGAATCTTTCTTAAGAGGCGTTGGGATTGACCAACTTGCTAGAGCGAGATGCGCATAGTGGCCTCAAGTAAGACGGAGAGCCTGATATTGGAATCAGCTCTCCAAAATGAGAATGATCAGGAAAAAGTTGGCGGATCTTGGTAATGTTGGCAATGTTGGTGGCCGATACTGGTTGACGAGGGTTCACATGAGTCTTGTGTAAGTGTTGCAAGACACATAGTGATATAGCCTGTAGAACAGAGAGAACATTATGACACTCTATCAAGTGAAAGCCAAGTAGCGAATTGGTGTCGTGAGAGACCGAGGAATCTAGTGGAAATCAACAAGGCAAAATACTTGTTGGGACCTGAATGAAATTGTGGTGTACACTAGTAACCCGTGAATTAGGATGGCGCTCAATACGACAAGAGGCTACAGGAACAGCTTGTGGGTTGTCAACAAAGAAACTGAATCATCGCTGTTCGAAAACGCCAAATCCGAAAAGGATGAGGTGTTGTGGTTAGCAACAATACTCTGAATCGGGTATAAAGCTACTACTCCTTGCGTGCTGTAAGACTACCATTTACTATAGATTTCAGTTGAATACATTAAATCCGGTGTTAATCACAACAGTATTTATTTACTTATATATAATCACTTACAATTTTTTAATGTTTTATATTATTTTACATTTTTATAATTTTTCTTGTTCTATTGTAATTGTAGTAATTAATTTTACTAATAACAACAAATTTGGATTAAATTGCATTATTGAGAAGTCGCTTAATCAAATTAGACTACAGGGTGATAGACAACGATAGTACGACTAAGTTGAAGGCATGAGAACTTATCGATCAAAATGATACAGTTGCCTTAATTCTCTAATCTAATCTCGATAGACAACTCTAATTGGTAAATATTTGTCAGCAAAAAAATCTACTTGTTCCATCTGGACACAATTAGAGGCGAGATACAAGTCACCAAGTGTTGCATGTCAAATTACCGTTCTTAGTAATTTAATCAATTAAGTTTAATGAAGTTTAATTAAGTTCAAAGTTTCATTGATCAGTTTACTCATTTGTACAAAAAAATTAGTATTGAAGAAACTTGTGACGGCTGATTCTGGTTAAGTTACTATTAAAATTTGGCGCATCAACCACTCCACTGATTCATGGAAATTTACAAGCATCCCTCTCACTTGATTTAACGGGAAACAATATTTTAGAAAAGCAATCAAACTAGCATTTTTATCTACAAGTAGTTTTACAACCATAGACACATACATATATTACGGTTGTTCATTTCATTTTGACGTTAAGGTAGAAGCAAGTCGCTCGATTGACTTGTGCTTGAAACTGGCCAAAGAAAGCATCAGGTAAAACCAACACAAGTCAATTATTCTTAATTCTGGTAGTCATTTTTTCACTTTGGAAATCTGCAAGTGTTCTAAAACGCATAAGTAACTGATGATACTAAAAATTGAAGATTTTCTTAAATTTTAATTTTCTTATATTTATAATTATAGTGTTTCACACACAAGCTTAACCTATGACATGATCGTTTTGATTACCAGATATTGATAAATCATAAACACTGTAGTACGTATGCCAGAGCCAAACTCAAGGCTCTCTACTCTGTACTCTATCAAAAAATATGAATTTAATTGATTATATATTAATAACTAATTGTGTGTGTTAAAAAACAATACAAATAAATTGAATTATGATATTTCATTCCATTTTAATAATTATTAATACTTGGTTTATTAATTCTTCTCTTAAATGCAAGGTTGCATTTAACTTCAATATATAATTAGCTATGAATATAAATAAAATCAAAAACATATTAAATATAGAAAAATTTTTAAAAATTTAGAAGCATTGTTATTATTATTATTAAATTAAATATAATTTCAATTTTCAAATTTTTGTAAAATTACAAAAAATATTTTGAATTAAATAATTTTGTAATAGAGCGGTCAGGCATCAAATGGATGTTAGCCCGTTCGAACCAGGCTTTATATGTCTCCGTTGGTGTTCTACTATCGAACCTAGCCACTGGCGGGCCCTTGCCGCCACACCTCCCCCTCAATAGAGCCGGCGTCATGGCGGTGACTCTCTTCTTAGCCGACCATGGTTGCGAAGTACACCCAGTGGAATGTTCTCGACGTAACACTTTTTGATATGGTCCACGTGGATTCCGTCTTTAAACACACCATTGTGGCCCACGATGCGGTACACTAACGGGTTATCGGGACTTTTCTCAGCTACAAATGGTCCAAGAGCCTTATCTCGCAGCTTTGATGTTTGATTGCTCACCACGTTCTTCCACCACACTCGTTTTCCATCAAAGTCAGGAGGTTGATGCGTCTTGTTACGCTCATCATAGTCGTGCTTCATCTTAGTTTCAGCTGCCTTGATGTTAGCTTTGGCACTCTCAATGATTTGATCGTGTGTTTGACTAAGGCTCACATTGGTGCCATACTTGTCATCAAGAGGTAGGCGACCCATAATGCCAAAGTGCACTTCGTAAGGCGACCAGTGCGTTACCGAATGTTTGGTGGCTCTGTAGATCTCAAGGATTGTTGGGAGTTGTTCTTCCCAGTCACCGCCCGCTGCTCTTAGCATCTCCTCGAACGTGCGGTTCCATCG
>WURS02058984.1:0-10731 GCA_011762765.2 Rhinocypha anisoptera | reverse complement strand
TAGATAGGAAAGGATGGAGGGCTGCAGTCAACCAATCTTCGGATTGAAGTACTGATGATGATATATATATATATATGACAGTTTCAGAGCTGCGCACAGGTTGCAGAAAGGAGAGACACCAAGTACACCTGACCACCCCCGACATGCCAAGATTCATCATTAAGAAGACTAGTGTCGTAAGAGAACCTCCGCCGCCATTTGAGTCATCCCCTCCCGTCACATTCCCCACCCCTGCATGTCCTCGCCCCATTTGGGGAAGCTTCAAAATCCTCCAAACTGTAAACGACTGAGATATCGAGGAAAGAGAGAGATGAAATTTAAACTGTTGAAATTCCATAATCTCGAAGAAAGATAAAGAGAAGTGATTCAAAGAATCCAAATTGTTTGAATTGCATTATTACTTGACCTAAATTTCATTTGATTTGTTTCATGTTTCTTTCTTGTTTTGTTTCACTTTGTCCATCATCACCAGTTAATCACTCGCCTCACCAAGGGTCAATTTATGTATGTTGCTGTACATCTTGTGTGACTGTTTAAATACAAGTTTGTAAGAGGGTATAATTGTTTGGCCAATTATTTAATGAAGGTGGGCTTAGGAGTCCTCACATCCTGTTTTTCCTGCATAACCTCCTTCCATTCCCCATCCCCCCCCCCCCCCTTTGCCATGTTTAATTGCCCTCTCTCACATGCTATGGTAGCAGTTGGCTATTCGCCCAACCTTGGCGATAAAGCTGGGGACGACTGTTCACAGGAAGAAAAGTGATCAGGAATCCACCCGCCTCCTCTCCAGAGGGGGAGATCAGATTATTTCATTCAAGGTTTGCTTGTCTTTCCGGAGAAGGCAGAGATTCACTGCTTGTACCTAGCAGTGGGTAGATAGGGCATGGTTAAATGTTGATGGGGTCTCGCACCAGATCGGAGGGTGTGAGAACCATTACAATGAACATACATATATATATATATATATATGAGATATGGTCTATGTGTATTTTTAAATACTGTCTAATGAACAAGGAAAAACTGTTTAATTAATAATAATTAGAAACAGTTTTTCAAGATGTAAGGAGTTCTATATTATTAAAATGATTAATTTTAAACTAAACTATGAGTACTCTTCACTCTTATTTTTTAATTTTGACTCACCTTTGTACTTTTTGCAATTGTAAACAAATGTTACACGGACATCTTTCCAAGCACTGAATGAGAAGTATCTTACTCTTATAGGATTTGTGTCTTTCCACATGATAATTGGCATAGTGTCATTTTGTTTCCCAACCAAAATTCTGCCATCATTATGAATAAAGATCCAAAAAGCACGAAATTCTCTGGATGATAAAATGTTGGGTGTACTAATCCTTTGCTTTGGACTTGTGGCTCTTCCTCGTCGAATGTCTGTATTTGAGTTTTGGCTTGCCCCAAGCACTATCTGTTGATGTATGGGGAGTAGCATATAAAATTCATATAGAGAAATAGTAATAAGACATTTTTATTGCTTCAAGTTAGATATAGGCTATTTAAATAATTAATGAAAGGTTGTAAAGGAAACTCTGCAATTCCACGTATAAGTTTTATTTCAACAAGACTAGGTTTTGCCAAATACTCGTATGGGGAAACCTGGTTTTCTTGAAATAAACTTTTTAAATGGATTTGGAGTATTTCCTTTCAAACCTTTCATTATGTTGGATTTCCACTGTCCACCATTCAAGCCTCAAACTATTTCTTAACCCCTTAGGCAGGGTCTTTTAAATTTCATTTAAATCCCTGAGGATGGAGGAGAAATGATTTTAAACGAGTTACTATACCCTTTATAAATTAAAATTAAAATTTATTTTAAAAATTTTAATTTTTCATTTTAATACTAATTTTAAATTTAATTTAAATGATTATAAATTAAAATTAAACCTTTTAAAATAATTATTATCATAAATATAACATTATTATATAAGTGAAATCATAGGACATACTGACTATGTCAGACGTCCCTCAGAATGGATTCCACTTAACATACGTAGTGTCTACGTCGGACATGCCTAAGGGGTTAAATACATAAGTAAATTTGCTATTATCATATTTTTGTGACAAAATAAACTTTCTCTGTAAGGAAATATTTCCGAATCTCTTACTATATTATTTCTACATGCTTCCAAGGGATTATAGATTATGATTACCATATACTGAGCCTCGTTTTGATGTTAATGGGAACTGAACAAATTTATAAAATTCCCAGAAAACTTCAACTTGGTTATGAGAAATTGTTGTATTCAGACTGTCATTCAGGAAGGTGGCAGATGGTGTTAGGACACCAGCTAATGGAATTATCATTAATTTATTGCAAAGAGTTAATACATATTGAGAATATATTATTTTGAATTAATCAAATGTTAGTACATATATACTGTTTAAATAGCTGTGATTATGAGTGTTAAAGGAAGTTAATTGGGTGTTAAAGGATTCCTAAAATTGTTTGTATATGATTTGCTTTAATATATTGTCATGGTTTTATTAGTATATTTATTTTATAGGAGGGAGCAGTTCAATCACACAGATGCCATTGTTAAAGAATGCCTTTAATGGTGTCAAAGAACTACTATGACAGTTACAACACCACCTACTACAAAACAAAAGCAATATTCAAATTCTCTGCATGTAACATGGTCAACACAAATTCATGAAACTTTACACCCTCAGCAAGTGTGACCTATGAAATTCATGAGAATCTGGAATATACACCTCTCCACTTAGTTATGTAAATGATGTTTTGATGCTTTTTTTACAATATTTCTAAACATGTTTTTACTCATATTTTCCAGTTGTAAAAAAGAAAGTCAGGCAACTATGTATATATGGATATGGTGTAATAGTGACCTGAAAAAGCTTCAACAAAAAATGATGAGCTTATAAGAAATACAGGGTGGTTGAAACGGCCCAACAGAATATCTCAGGATTAAATGAGTATATTAATGCTCAATATAGGAAGCCAAACTTTTGTTGAATGTAGCTTTTATAGAGAAGGTAGGTAAAAAAAATAAAGCTGTATGGAGTATTGTCAAAACTGCAATGAAAAATTCAAGCACCTCTTTTGACTTAACTCTGACAGTAAATAATTTTAGTGACTTTATTTTTAGTTCAGTTAAAACTATGCAGGAAAATATTTAAAAACCCCAAGTTGGGACAAATGTACTGTTATCAAACAAAGCGATACCTGAAATCATTTTTAAGTGGGATGTTGTCACTGCTGAACAAATTGAAAAAATTGTAAAATGCATGATAATCAATCATAGTAAAGATATTTATGACATATCAAACTCTGTTAAAAGCTACCATTAAAGAAATCACTCACCCACTCGCTTTCTGTATAAATTCCAGTTTAATAGTAGGCACATTCCCTTCAAAGCTGAAGTATACAAAAATTGTGCCTATTCAAAAGAAAGGTAACAAATCTCAAATTGAAAACTGCAGGTGCATATCTATAATCCCAACCTTATCTAAGGTATATGAAACAGTAATGAAAGTGCAACTGTGTAAGCATTTTGAAGAAAATATGATAATTCTCACCATGTCAATATGCCTTTCGCTTGGGAGTTTCTTCTTTTGATGCCTAAGATAACTAAGTAACTAGAATATATAAATCTTTTAAAAAATAACCAAGTTACATTAGCCACTATATGTGATCTAAGTAAGGCCTTTGTGTTAATCACTCTACCCTTTTTAAGAAACTTGAATTTTATGGCATTGGAAATAAAGAGCTATAAATACTAAAATCATATCTGCCGGAGCGAATTCAGATGGTCTCAGTTAAAGGGCAGCTCTTTAAGGTGACAACTAACCCATTTGGTGTTCACCAGGCCACTGGCCTTGGGCCACTTGTTTTTTTGATAATGGTGAATCGTCCAGACTCCAATGTGTCTACAAATGTAATTATGTATGCAGATGACACAACTCTGGTGACATGGATATGGCCATAAAGAAAATGAAGATATGGTCAGGTGCAAATGATTGTTTGTTAAATGAAGACAAAACTCAATCCATGGTTTTCAGTGTAAAGAGCAATGTCAATGATATTCAATCTGTGAAACTGTTTGGCACACATTTAGACCCCAAACTTACATTGGATTTTCACATATCAAAGGCGTGTAAGTTCTCTAACATGATTTATTTGCAAAGGGAACTGAAAAACAAAATTCCAACCACTTATTTATGAAAGATGCATTTTACCTTTTTTCAAAGTACAGTGCAATATGGCCTAATTATGTGGGGAAATGAATCCAAAATTAATGAGGTGTTAAAGCTGCAAAAAAAGGCCATACAGATTATAACTAATTCTAAGTACGACGCCCACTGCAAGCCCCTTTTCATCAGAGAAGGCATAATGACAGTGATAAATCTGTACATTTATAACACTCATCTTATAACCAAAACAAATCTTAGTAAATACCATGCCTGAAAGAACATTCATGATGATATCTTTGATGATGAAATCATACTATGGTAGGCATTAAACTGTTTAACAAACTACCAACTGAAATATAAAGGGCTCCATTGGAGAAATTTTAATCCACTATGACATCATAACTGTTTGCTAGGTCTTTCTATTAAATAAATGAGTATTTTGACATATGAGAATAGATAATTGTCTGTGCACTTACTTTTATTTTCTGTAATTATGTGTTTTGTTTTGTGTTCTTATGCCTGTATTGTGTTTTCTCTGTCCTTATTTCTTATTGCATCTATGCTTTCTGTTATTTGTGTCCATATCTGACTTGATCACACTTCCTGTAAGTCAAGATCAATAAACTTACTTACTTACTTACTCCTGAAGGGACTAAGATCATCAAATATATGTACCTATGTTGAAGTCACACATAATATTTACATTTCCAGTAGCAGCTGGGTGAAGTTCATGATAATTTTTAGTGAAATAGTAAGCTTATTATTGTATTTCAGTTGATTCATTAAATATACCCACTTGAATTGGATTCAAAATACTCAATCCACATTTGAGTAAATGTGAAATAGCAATATTCTCTAACTTTTTCAATGCAAGGTTTTCTCTCCCTTCATTTTATGAAACCATTTTATTTAATTGTATGATATCAAGTACATTTCTCCACAATTGGAATGAATATCGTATATGTAGTATCTAACCCTCTCCTTTAAATGATATGTAGTTGTCAAATTTAGAATATGTACCTTATTGCTTTTACTTTGTATATGCAAGACCATTGAGAATTAAGCTGCAAGGTTCACTATAAACAAACTTGCAAGGTTTGAAAGACTAAATCAAATGTTAAAAATTTTTATGTAGTGTTGAGTTATGCTACTGTCAGGAAGAAATTTAAGAAACCAGATTATTAGAATTGGGATGATCAATATGTTAAATTTAAATCAAACTCTTCCTTCATTTTTTAATGTATCTTTTGTAAGTGAAAATAAAAGCGAATGGTGATAATAAAGATTTTCATTTCCAATATAGAAAAACTACCATGTGGTTTGTTTCAATTACACTCCCAAATAAATCCTAACCCTCTCTCTGCCCATAACTCTCCTAGTTATGGGTAGTCATCAACATAATACAAAGTAAGTCTGAAGTTTCAATTTGAAAGTAGATGTATTTATTAAGGCCATATTAGTGACTGACAATTTTTTTCATGTTACCTCTTCCCTACCAGCATCAAGGTTTCTAAGATTGGATTCAAATTATAGATGTAAAAGTATGACATTCAATTGAATGTATAATGCTTTGAAAGATTTTTCAGAGTTATGGATATAATGTAATAAGTGTATTATTAAATAATGTTAGGTACTTAATATTAAATATTTTTCATTGCAGGTATGCATTTCCAAAAAATATGAACAAACAAATAAGCACTTAACTATTATACCCACCTTAAAATATAACATGGTTCTAATTTGTGTGAAAGAAGTTGTCATCTACCCATGATCATGGCTTAATAGTAGGATTTAAGTCTACAATATTTGAGTTACAAAAAAGGATTATTTATTAGGATAAATATGAGTAGTATCATCTTAATTTCCCTTTATCACAATGGGCTGAGCCTCGGGTCTTCCATTGTATCATCTTTGCCAGATAAATGAGCAACTCATCCATTGAAATGTAGATAAAGAGACAATTATATAAGATGTAACTTTGTGGAAGTTTAACATATTGAAGCAAATTTCTTTTTCTGCATGGAGTTTTAAAAACTTGGTATTAGTTTCATTGCATTCTGTCCGGACAGTGTTTTAACATGGTGGAACCCAGATCTTGTTTTACAAACTCCATTTGGAAAAATAAAGTTACATATTTCAGTAAGTGAAGAGTGGGAAACATGAATGAGTTTATTCAGATGATACTTAAGACTCATAATGACATATATATTCATCCATATGGCAGCTGATTTGCTATTGGTTGATTGTTTCATATGCAAAATACACTATCTTCATTTACCTACCTCATATGCAGATTCTCTCTGACTTGGGAAAATCTTTTCAGAGAATAGAACATGTGCATTGCTTTTGGCCTGAACCTCAAAATCCAGGCGAAAACCATCACTTGTGAGTTCAGCAATATCAGAAATTGAATGATATCGGTTATATAAATAGGTGAAAGAAGTTTCTTCATCACAAGAACCTAGAATATAATTAATTCAGTAAGTTTAGTAATTAGCATTTGTAGGAATGTAAAATAAATGTAATGAACATGCTTATACATTTTTAGATTCATGCAAAATTACTTTTATTTAATAAGTTATTTATAATCATGGTTGAGACTTTTGAGGAAGGCACTGGAGAAGAAATTGGATGTGGTGGTGATGAGATGGGCAATGAGAAAGAAAAGAAGGGACAGGATAAGTAAGGAATGACGAAATCTGTGGGATGGCTGGCGTTGTTGAGGCATCTAAGAAGGCTCAGGAAAGGCACCTTCAGTGGTTTGGACATGTGATGAGAAGAGAGGAGAGCCACATATTAAGGAAGATGCTTGATCTTCAGGTGGGGTGCAGAGTACAGAGAGGAATACCAAAGAAAATGTGGAAAGACTGTGTTAGCGAGGACTTGAGAGAGAAAGGACTGACTGCATGTGAGTGATATAGGGAACAGGAAGGAGTGGAAAGAAAAAAGCAGGAACAGTGGACCCTGAAGGCAGGGAAAAGCTGAAAAAGAAGAAGATTTATAATCATGGTCACTAAATCTAATGACATATTTTAGAGTAATAATTTCAATGAAGAGTGCATAATCATAATTTAAGTCAACTGGTCTATGGCAAAACCTGCTCATATTTACAAGACAATTGTTTATATGGAATTGGTGTTTGTTCTTCAAACTTTCAAGATAAATGATAGTTGAAAATGGCTATAGATAAAATTCCCAATGGTTCTTAAGTAGAAGATGCAAAAGAAAATGGTAGGATGACCATCTAGTTGGTCAGTGAATGAAACTCAAAGAAGGAGTAGGATACAGGCCCAAAACAAAGAAAAGAAGAGGATTTCAAACCCATTTAATTATTTTTCCAGGAATGACATTATTATATTTCTTATACATATTTGTGAATACAATTAAGAATCTCCTCCGGTTTTGAATACAGATGTATTCAGTGTGAGAATGATAACTTTTCATAATGATGAACTAAATTATAATTAAATGAAAAAACGGGATGCGATTTTAAGATAAGAGTTTGGTATCAATCTAGAAGAACTGAGAAAGAAGAAAGCTTAATGTAGTGGGTGAATTGCCAGTAGAGCTACTAAAACATACTGGAAGACAAATCAAAGAACTATAGTCTTATTGGGGCATATATGACACACGTGAAACCAAAGCATTTTAAGAATTTTAAATTTAATTTGTAAATTGAATCTTACCTTTTCGCGCCGAACGACGGATATTTCGGACGTTCATCGAATCATCCCCCAGTCTGCGATCAATTTTTCGTTCGTCCAGTGCATTTTTTTAAACAACAGCTTTTTTTTTACAAATTCAAGCAATATAAATATTTAAAAATTAAATTCCCGTAATTTTCTGAGCTTATACCATTTTTAAACGAAATTCTACCATAATTTTACCGATGTTAAGTGCGGAAATAATGAGAAGTAATCTTTAGGATTTCCGTACATCTTCCTACAGAGGTAGTTACACGCACAACGCAGTACAACGTAACACTATTAGTAAAACTCACAAGGAGCATTTTAGCTTATTTTTCATCCTGTTACAAATGCAAAAACTATTAACTATACCGCATCCGTGATCCGTACTTTTGATACATCTACATAATGCTCTGCAAGCTGAAAGGGTGTGTGGCAGGGGGTGAGCCATCACCAGGCATGTGTTCCCACATGCATACCGTATATTAGATATAATTCAGATGCAGAAAAACTAATTACATGCGAAAAATTTCATTGATAAAAGAAATACATGTCATGCGAGGATAAACCAGGTAAACATTTAATTAAAATCATGCAAGATATTATACATATATACATACTAGTTACCCTAAATATTATCTCCGAGCGTGTGGTCATATTTATTTTCGTCTCTGATTGTTCGTGGAAAAAATGACATTTTATATTTATCTGTTCGACAGTCCATCTCTCTGTTCTATTTTTATACGTGAACTGATTTACCGTTGTATTTCGGGACTCGTAATATATTTTTGACTTCTTAGTTGAATGTATGATCTGGTGTTTTCCCGGCGAATAATCTGAGTGAAAAGCTCTCGGGTTTCACTTCTTCTTTGAAGTGATCTTTCTGAAATCTGGATAATAAATTTAACCTGTACTCAACCTACGCTCAACGAGTGGTTCCAAACCTAATTTCTCCAATAAGCTTGTTACACTACTACGTTGGTCGTAACAACCTTTCACAAATCTAGCTGCTCTAATCTGCACTCGATCTAACTTCAAAACCAGTCCTGCCTCATGAGGGTCCTACACACTCGACGCATATTCGAGATGAGGCCTGACTAATGTAAAGATCAAATGACAGGAAAAGACTAATGATAGGAAAAAACCCAAGGAGAGAAATTTCATTCTATAACAAAATGAGACTAAATAATCAATATGACTTTAACCAGAGTGTGAAATGTAATAACTAAACATTTTACCCGCTGGTATGTTCTTAAAAGATCCTTCAGTACGTGATCTTAGTTAATTTTGACTCTAAAATTTCGTTTAAAAATTGCACACGGACAGCGAATCACAAGAAATTCATTTCTTACATTATATTTGTAGGATTTGAATTGTTGATTTCTTTTGAAAAATCATTCAATATAGACAAATTTGACCACGGACACAAGCTGTGAGAGGGACTGCTTATACGACCGCGGGAAAGGTCACCGGGGCCCGTTTGCCGAGAAAAGGTCTCGCGCCGTGCTGAGAAGGGTCTAAGGAGAAATTTTATACCTACGAAGATTTTTCAAACGCTCCTGAAATCGAGCTCCGTAGAGAGGGTAAACATTTGTTTTCGTGTGCTGGGACTGTATTGCAGTTTAAAACTCCGGCGCAATAGTTTTTCATCTCTAAGTTGAAAATTTACCTCTTAATATTTATAAGCAACGGCGCTGTGATTTAAAAATATTATCCTGATTCCTGAGTCTTTTTTTCTGAAGTTCTCCTGATTCCTGAGTCTGAAAGTTTTTTTCTTTTAAATACCTGGTTTTTAACCAGCTTCTTCGGGGAAGCTTGCATGTTTGATGTAGATTTCGGGTAGAAAAGGAATTTCACCAGTGGTGGAACGAGTATACGACCCTCATTCATCAACACATTTTCTTAGAAATCAGTAGAATATCTACCATTAGGCTACTCGTAGATAATTACCTCTGCTTTTTCCCTCGGTGCGTTGTAAACCCCAAACGAGAGACCATAACGTGAGGAAGGAATATGCCAATTCTCCAGCCTTCATCCTCAAAGCTTTAACCTCCTTGTGGCTACTCACTACAACTCCCTGTGTATTCCCGGGATGTAGCGGATGCTGCCGGTGGGAGATAGCAAGACCCTACTTCCGCAGCTCTCCCTGGCGACAGAGAGATAGCTCCGAAAGGACGAAGAACGTGTCATGTTCTGAGCAGGGGGTGTGAGTCACGGAGGAAAACAAAAAGTGATGAGCTTCATGAAGATATATTTTAAAAGATTTGTTTTTGAATCCCTCCTTTTGTGGTATGATTGTTTATGAAAATCTTCCCATTCTACGGAATTCATTAAATTTTATTTACTAAATGAGTTGAGATGTTTTAATAAAAGTGTTTTCGTTATAATTAGACCTCAAAATCGATAAAAATATCAGTAAATGGAAGTTTAAGCTCCTGATAGAACTTCATAATTTTTTCGCTCGAAATTTTTAAGTTCCCTGAAGATTTTAGCGTTCCAAATACTGAAATAACTAAAGGAAGGAATTATCGGGATAGATTGGGTTATCAGTGATTGATTTTATGCGCTGTGGGATTGAGATATTTCGTTTTCGCCCCTTAATTTGTGTAGGATGGTCTTGTTTGGATCGACCTGATTTCCTCCGGTAGAAAAAACGTCCCTATTTTTATCCCGGCCCTGACCCTCGGCTTCCCGTTTCACGACATTCTCGACAATCCGTATAGTCACGTGCCGCTCCTAGCTTCGAAAACGGACAGTCTCAATCAGGTCGGCGGCCAGTCAATGAATTTTCCACCCTTGGTCGTCCCACCGCCGTCTCCGCAGTCCCTCCCCCCCCCCCCCCCCCCCCCCCCCCCCCCCCCCCCCCCCCCCCCCC